>NDXB01011013.1:286086-342452 GCA_002631895.1 Agapornis roseicollis | reverse complement strand
AATGCCATCCAGAGGTACCTTGACACGCTTGTGAGGTGGGCTGATGCCAACCTCATCAAGTTCAACCATGCCAAGTGCAAGGTCCTACACCTGGGTAGGAGCAATCCCAGGCACAGCTACAGGTTGGGCAAAGAGGAGATTCAGAGCAGCCCTGCGGAGAAGGACTTGGGGGTGGTGGTCAATGAGAACATGAACATGAACCAGCTTCAGTGTGCACTTGCAGCCCAGAAAGCAACCATATCCTGGGCTGCATCCAAAGGAGCGTGACCAGCAGGTCGAAGGAGGTGATCCTGCCCCTCTACTCTGCTCTCGTGAGACCTCACCTGCAGTATTGTGTGCAGTTCTGGGGTCTCCAACATAAAAAGGACATGGAGCTGTTGGAACAAGTCCAGAGGAAGGTCACGAGGATGATCAGGGGACTGGAGCATCTCCCATATGAAGACAGGCTGAGAAAGCTGGGGCTGTTCAGCCTGGAGAATGGGAGGCTGCGTGGAGACCTCCTAGCAGCCTTCCAGTATCTGAGGGGTGCCTCTAGGGCTGCTGGGGAGGGGCTCTTCATTAGGGACTGTAGTGATAGGACAAGGGGTAATGGGTTCAAACTTAAACAGGGGAGGTTTAGATTGGATATAAGGAAGAAATTCTTTATTTCTTAATGAAAGAAATGGTGAGGCACTGGAATGGGTTGCCCAGGGAGGTTGTGAGTGCTCCATCCCTGGCGGTGTCCAAGGCCAAGTTGGACGAAGCCTTGGTTGACATGGTTTAGTGTGAGGTGTTCCTGCTTATGGCAGGGGGGTTAGAACTAGATGATCTTAAGGTCCTTTCCAACCCTAACTCTTCTATGATTCTATGATTCTGTGATTCTGTTTGATAACAATTAAAAATGTAACAAAATTCAGGAAGCATGACAAAAAAATACAAAGAAGCTGGCTGTGCCTTGTGTTAATGCTGTTCTCTTTTAAAAAGGCTTTTATATAAGAAGTTATAGTGTGTCTGTATGTTGTATCAGGAGTTCCTGCTTAGCCGGGAGCTGTGTCATTTATTTCTCTGAATGAGATTTTATGAAGTACTGGGTATCCATGACTGTTTGCCTCACTTAGCAAAGGGTTGACTGCTTTCTTCTTAACTGTAATCTGTACATCAGCATTAAATAGCAGGTGTACCAGAGGTGACTGCGGAGTACAAAGGCTAGTGCAGAAACCACAGGTATTATATCTAGATACATGCGTCACAACTAAAATACTCATAGGTTTACTAAGGCTTATGTGCATAATCTCATACCATGTTTTAATTCTGGGGTTTGTGATTTGGTTTTTTGGGAAGGAAGGTTTGAGGCCATGACTACACAGCCACCATGATCACTTTAGGTCGGAAGTGCAGGGCACCTTTCCCAGAGTGTCCACAATCTTTCCTGTGACACTGGTATGGCTGCACAGGGAGCCAGGCTGTGGGAATGATCAGTGTTTAAAAAAACAGATGTCTTTTTTTCTCCTGTTTGCCTTCCAGTCGCTCGGTTTCCTCTGAGCAGTAACACAGCAGCACAGATTGAAGTTGTCTTGAAGTTAGTGTGTAACTGTGACTTGACCTGTCTGCTAATTGTAGCAGTGGACGTGGGAAATAGATTTTTCTTTCTCGGAGGTTAGCTCTATTTGTGTTTTCCTTTCATCCCATGGAAGAATGGCTCATATCTGAGGGTGACCATTTAAACACAAAGGGTCAAGTTCAGCAGAGAGGACTGCAGAGGTATGATGTTCCATGCAGCATATCTGTTTTGGGGGAGTTTCTGGAATTATCTGTGCTAGGAAGAGGTTTTTTGCTTATCAGTCTCATTGCTAAGAATTTATGTATTTGCTTTCTGTAGCAGTTTTTGTATTAGTTTTTATTTGGTCATAGCTCTCAAGCTGACAACACACCAGCACCTGGGTGCAGATGACCTGAGACCCCTTCTTTGAATGTGAAATTCTTATATGGCAGAAAAGCAATCATGCTTTTTCTACCTTCTTTAATTTGCATTAGCATAATTAGAAGATGGATTTGCTTTAACTCCCCCCACCCCCCATTGCAACAGGCTAGGCAAGTTCTTATTTGCATCTATAGAATATGTTTGGGAAAGATGAAATGATCTTTGCCTGAAGTGCAGTGCTCATGAACAGTGTGAGCTTCCAGACAAATCTGGTTTGTATCAAAAGTTTAAAGTTAGCTGGTTTATAGTAAATATTACCAGTCACTACACAAGCTGCCTGTGAATTTTGTAGGAATTATTTCAAATGTTAAAATATTCTTCTACTTAATATATAATGCTTTACCTATTATAAAGTATAAATGAACACAGTAGCAGCCCACATTATGTTAATGTGGCTTAGGTGTTAATGGACAGATTCTACAAACCCTGCGCTTAAGACCTGATGTTATATTACCGTGTCTTGATAGAAGTTGAAACATTCATTGCAGGAGCCATTGCTATTTGTGTTTTCATGATAGAGCTCTAAACAAGGTGGTCTGAAACCCATTGCTTAAAATTGTATGGGGTTTCTTTTTGTTTTCCCTTCTGCAGGTGTGATGGACAGGTAGCAGAAGATCTCACTTGGATATCAGGGAATCAGAATGACTGAGTGCTTCCTGCCTCCCACTAGCAGCCCCAGTGAACACCGGCGGGTAGAGCACAGTGGAGGTCTTGCTCGTACTCCCAGCTCTGAAGAAATCAGTCCTACAAAATTCCCTGGATTGTACCGCACCGGTGAGCCTTCACCACCTCATGACAGCTTGCATGAGCCTCCAGATATAGTATCTGATGATGAAAAAGAACATGGGAAGAAGAAGGGAAAATTCAAGAAGAAAGAAAAAAGAAGTGAGTAGGAAACTGCTCTTATTTCATGCTTATAATTTCTTTTTCTTTCTTTCTTTCTCAAAATTGCTTAGTATTTCCAGTGCTTTTTTAAAACTTGTTTAGGTGTGAGGGAAGCTAACTTGTACAAACAGGTTTTTGTGCAGTACCTGTTTCTCTTCCAAAGAAGCCCACACCTTAACCAAAAACTGGATTTGTTTTTTGCTGCACAGGTGCAGGTGCCAAGCATGTGCCCGGAATTACTAATAAACTTGTTTATCCAGAACCTTTAGTAATTGCCTGGCATGGGCTTCTAATCTCATTATCTGTTCACATTCTAATTGGAAGTTTACAGGTGTATTTCTAAATAGATGTGTTTTGACACTGCAGCTGAGGGGCTAAGATAAAACTTAAGTTTGACCTGAATTTTGTACTTCTTAAATTTGGAAGAGTCAGTTTCAACAACTTCAGCTCTTTTCCCTTATGTCTCACATATTCAGACTTTGCTGTTGTTACCGCCTCAAATTGTCTTGTGCACACTGCATCATTGTTTGAGAAGCAGTAAGATCTGTGTCCTGGTTTTTTTCCTCTAGCTTCTCATTTTAATCTGATCATGCAGTTTCCACCAGCAGTGCCAAAGTGGTATTGCAGAGTTCAAAAATGTGCAGGCCAGCAATGAGATCTGAATTTACTAGAACCAACAGAGTAAAGGTTAGAGGAAAGTAAAGCTCTGACTGTAGAATCCATTCTTTGTCAGTGTATCCCTGTCTAGAATGGAAGTTTTCATTTAGAAAGTGTACCCCTCCATTAAAACAACACAAGGGAAATCTTAACTTCCACCTTTAGATTTGTGCAGAAAATTTTGGAAACATGAAATAGTTTTTATTCACTAAGATTTTGTCTCCGTGTTCTGAGAGAACAAAGCACTTGGAAGTACTAATTTGGTAGCGAGCACTCTCAGTACCAGAAAGATCCTTCCTGTCCAAGTCTCTGAAACCTAAATATCACAGCCCACATGCTGGGGCTTTTTTTAACTGACATTTGTTTTAGCAAAACTTCAAAATAATGTTCCTCTTCTACCACGCTGCTGTCTCTGATGCCTGGAAGTTCTGGCTGCCAGTGTACCTCGCTCCTGCTTACCCGTGAAGTTTGGAAGGTCAGAACCAAGGAAACAGCACACACTATTGTGGCAGAATGAATCTGGTGACTGTCTGTAATGTGCATGCACATATTTAAATAATTACTCTTCAAGAATTGCTGCCACTGCACTGCTTTTAATCAAACCAGTTTCCTGGAATGCGGGAATTGTTTCTGCCACAGTTCAGGAGGACTGTTGTTACTCTATCTAAAGACCGTGTGCCTAAAGACCGCTGTAACTCAAAAACATACTATCCTCAAGTTAAACCAAACAGTTTAAATTCCTACAGGTTTAAAGTGATTTCCCAGGGTTTTTCTCTAACAACATTAACCTAGTACAGATTATTGGAATGGTGATGAAAATTCAGTATTATTGAATAGGTCTGAATTCAGGCTGTTAGTAGTCGGGTTTTTTTACTCTTTGCAAATCAGCTTTCTCTTCTAACCCTGCATTAGACACCTCTAAATTTGGAATTGTTAGAGGTCAGCATTATACATAGTGTGGGTTTCTTTGTGGTATAAGTTGGCATGTCTCTTGGTGACAGTGTAACTGCAGGCTAAAGAGGAAAAACGCTTCTTCAGCAAATACATGCAGGTCTGTGCACATTAGCACTGTAGCTGCTTTCTTCCACAAGAGATCACAACACATTTTATAGCTGATGTAAGGAAATTTTTGTTACTTAAAAGAAGCTTTAAAGGTAGGAAAAATCCTCAATACCACAAAAAGGCAATATGTAGGAAGAATCAAATTATCTCCTGAAATCTGTAATGTAAAGAGCATTCCGCGTTTCTTAGCCCTAATGTAAGTGTGTCATATAGTTGTCAGTCAGGTATAAGAGTAAGTTACATATAAAGCTTTCAGTACATCTTGTACAGTCCAAAAATAGGCATTATTATAAATATACCTTGAACAGACATTTTACTTATACCTTGAACAGACATTTTACTTATTACATTTTACTTATGTAAATGACAGATGTTCTTTACAGTTGCTTAACATGGTTGATCTCTTTAAGAGTTCCCCTTCCAACTTTGCCTTTTGTTATTCCTTCCACGCTTCTGATTCTTCAGTTTTTTCCACCTTTTCAGGTTTTGGGATATTTTGATAATACTCTAAATGTAAACTTTGGAAATGTTTTGGAGATAAGAGAAAATTGAATACTGGTTTAGATGTGGAATGTCAGCTCCTGGAAAAATGTTTCAGCCACTGATCTCTGTTGTCCACTCCTCTGTGACAGACTGAGTGTTGGTTAGCTGGAGAGTGAGTTAGATAAGGGGATGTATTAGGGATTAGAATGCATTTTATTTTCAGTGGGATAGTTTCAACTCAGATGTGTTCCCTGACTCAAAGGATCCTTTGTCCGTGCAAGGCTTGTACTGTGGCAACAGGAGAGCAGAAATAGACCTCTCTTCAGCAGTAATGGTTTCTATGCAACAGTGACCAGCATGGTTGATTTTTAAGATTGAATGTTTAACCACCTGTCAGTAGTTGCGTGTTGATAAAGTGATAACATTGCAGTTCCTTGCGAAAGGAAAAAGGTTCTAAGACATTCTTAAGGAAAAAGCTATTCTACCCATTAGAATCTGTAGATAAAGAGTCTGTATGTAGTAGATCTTACTCTGCTTATTCATTTTGCTTCTGAGGTTGATGCCGTTGGGCAGCGTGGGTTCAATATGCGGCTGGATTTTTTGTTTACAATCATTTTCATTTTCTTTGCAGAATTCTTGGTGGAAATGGAGAATTGGTTGAACTGTAAACAAAACTGTTTTGTGAAAGGACAGTAATATCATTGGCATGACCTCTCCTGATGTTTTCAGGAAATACTTTGAAGACCAAATCACAAATGTGTTGGGCAGGGGTGTTCTTTCTGGGGGTAGATGAGGGCTGAAATAGGCCTATTGTTAACTTGAGGACCTGCTCCAAACAGTCTTCAGTCCAGATTGGATGTTAACCCTTATCTCCTTCCTCTGAGTTGCTGAGTTTTGGTTCTAGTGATCCGTGACTGTCAGGTACCAGATAGCAGCCTATTCTCCCTTCTGTCATCTTAAGGGATTTTTCTCCAAAATAGTTTCTTCTCAGGAATGTGGACATCCAACAGCCATGCAAAAGCTCTAATAGTATTTCCAGCTCCTTCACATAGAGGAGTGGCATGTGAAGTTGTCTTCATCCTCATGATCCTTCACTTCTGTGCAGAGTGCTAATGGAGATGGATTCTGCAGTAGTAGTGGATACTTCATGTGTATGGGGAGAGGTCTGTTACAAATGTAAGGAGGCCATTGTCATCCTACTGAATAACCACGTCACTGCTATTGCAAACAGCACATTATTTGAACTGATCTGGTGTGTGTGGGAGCTCTGAATACAGTTCCCAGATCTACAGAATAGGAGGTTACCACAGTTTCCTACCCGTGATAAACATTAGAGGCTCTTCATATCAAGGTTTATCTCTGTGTTGTTACATTCTATTCTACTGACAAATTACTGTGTATATCTATACACCAATGCCTATTTATTCAGCAAAGTACCATTTGCAAACAGGTTAAAAGTCTGCTTTTCAGTGCCAGTAATTATTTTAAATCAAAATCAGATAAGGCAGATTTCATATTTCAGCTTCATTTACTCTCCTTGCATAGCACTGAGCAGTAATTGGAATGCATAATTTGGGGGGAGTGCTGTGCTCGCATCAGTCAGTTGACTGTAAAACCAAACTGATCTAATTGAAAGTTGGATAGTAAGTGCTGGTAGTGCCTGTAAGTCTGAAGTTTCTGTTAATAACACCAATACATCTTATGAGTGAAGAGAGGAAATAAAAACCATCTACCCAAGCTGATCATGCATCCATGCGTGTCTTACTGTTTTGTTTAGAAATGTTATATGCTGATGGCAATCCCTGTGACGAATTGAAGTTACATAACTAATGCTAGCATTGCACTTTGGTCCCTGTAGTCATATTTGACCAACTTCCATATGTAAAAGTGATCCATGTATTCTTTCAGTGAATTAATTACTAATGCATGCAAATTTCCCCAGGCAGCCAAAATGAGGTATAGAGGTATAAATAGCTGAAACACTCACTAGAGACCTGATGCACAGAAAGTATCTTGTGGTGGGTTTGGTAAGTGGCAGTTCTATATAATGCAACCCTTTGTGTTAACAATAAATACTACATAGCACAAAATTCTAGCTTCATCATAAGAGTGCAGGAGAAGCATTCCCAAGTACACAGACTGATAGAAACAGTGGCCTCACTGCGTGACAAAGTTAAATTTTTCCAGAGTAACACTGCCATATTTTACTATTACTGTTCTTAAAAGAGGTTTTCATAATTTTCAGTAAGATAAGGGCTGTACTTGGAGCATCCTATGTAAAATAACTGCAGTGAAGCTGTGCTTGTGGAAGGTCTAGCAAAGTCTGAGCAAGGAATTGGCAGATAGTCCACTTGTTACGCTGGTAAAATTGGAGTATTTATTAGTACTGATCTCATACAGGTCATAAACATGCATTAGAGTGATGGGAAAATGCAGAAGTACTGGTGGAAATCTTGAGTGAGCAGAAATACCAGTTTACTGACAGCAGGTAATACTTCTTTCCACTGTTAGAATTACCTGGTTTGTCTACTGCTTTTGATAATTCCCCCTGTATAAATGTAGGTTGTTTATATTTCAATATAGTGTATCACTGGTGGGAGGGATACAATAACTTTATTAGCAGAAGTATGGTAAAGAAAACTGGGCTACTCTGAGAGACATACAAACCTGCTCTTGGTATGGGTGGGAGATTCTCTGTGAACCTAAGTAGTATGTATTTCTGAGCGTTACTGAGACAAATTAGAATAGGCTGTTTTGTATTTAACTTGCTCCTTCCTGTCTTCTCATGTAGTCAAGAAATACCAGTTTCAGTAATGTGCTGTTGGTGGTGTTATGTTACCACGGATCTAGGAAAGAACCAAGGTTTGTGTTGCAACATGGAGTATTGAGACACTAAGGCAGGTGTTCTGTTGGGGACATTGACTTCCGGACTTGGGTCCCCTGTGCTGACCCAGGTGACATGCTGGGGATGACCCTATGCTGTTTGACTGTGATTTGTTAACAACAGGAAAGGTTGAGGGCAGGTTGTTCTGGGCAGTATCTGGTGGGGATCTGGCTTTCTGTTTGGAAATCAACATCTGTGAACCCAATCTTGAAGCTTGGTGCCAGCCCCATCTCATTCTGACAAAATACAGTGGTGATGTGTGCTCCTCCTTTGTCCCAAAAATGGTGCATCAGCAGTTCCTTCTTGTATCACAGTGAGACATGTATCCTTCCTTCATGCACTGCAGGTTTCCTTAGCCATTTCTGGGTTTGGCTTACAGAGTGGATGACAGTGGTATATAGCTAGTAAACTGGGAGGATGAGACCTGGCTGCTGGTTGTGTCCCAGTAACATCTGCACTTTATCATAAAAATTCACTGTGACAGGAGCAGTGCTGCAGTCTTTCTCTGTGTTGTATGAAAGCCTGTGTTTGGTAGCCCTAGGGAAGAGTCCAGGGTAGGAGCAGCGAGCTGCTCAAGCAATTGTAATTATTTTATGGCAGTTCCATGCTCTAATACATTTCTTGTATTTATTTGACTCTTTAAGAGCTGCCTTCTACAGAGCAGCCAGGGAGGCTTCAAAATACAGACAGCTCCTTGGACATGCTGAGTTAATGCTGAGCAGCTCTGCAGCTTGGTATAATCTAGAATTGGAAGGACAAAAGACTGAATGTTTCCTGGTTCTTTTGCATAAGATCTTTTCCCTGTAAGAATTATAGCCTATAATCTCTTGTGTGATGCGTTCTCTCGTAATCTAAGGGAGTAATTTTTCACCACCCAAAACTATGCAGGAAGAGCACTTGGCTGTCAGTGCGCTTCTTCACTTGGGCAGAGCTGCTGCTTGTGGGTAGTAGAAGAGCCTCAAAGGATCTGTATAAGGGGACTTCACACTGAAGCAAGAGCTGGCTGCCCTCTGCCTTGGGGGACCTGGCTGGTGCGAAGGGCATGTAAACTTGTCTTTGTTGACCAGGTTTCAGGCTTACTTTTCTTACGTGTGTGTGTGCGTGTGTGTGTGTAAAACCAGTTAATCGACTTAGAAGTTGTGTTGGTTTGTGTGCTGTTGGTTTGTTTGTGGGTTGGTTTTTTGTTGGTGGGGTTTGGTTTTTGTAGTCCATGTCAGAAGATTTGCTTGTTGTTGCCTGGAGGACAGGCAGGGCTTGCTGCAGAGGCGTAGCTAGTAAAAGCCTGGTGCATGTTTTAGACGGCACTTGGCGTTGTGCTGCTCAAAGGGTGTACTCCACCCATTGACTCGTTTGAAGCTCTCTTCAAGGCAGATACGTTCACGGTCAGGTATTGTGCTAATGTTACTGGAATTGTTTTATTTGTCAAGTGGAAAAGTAAGTGTGCTTGGGCCTTTTTCTCCTTTTTGTATTTTATTTGAGACAGAAACTGTTAACTTCATACTTAACAGTCATAATGTTCTGGGGAGGGATTGGGGAGTTAAGTGGCTGAAGTTTAGTTCTTCTTAACCAAAGCTTGTTAGATGTATGTGTATGCCGTAGATGATCCTTAACAGCAACTCTTACACTGTTGATTACAGGAACGTAGAGAAGTTGCCAGACAGTTGTTTTTATTTTGCATTTCCTTGCCTATTAGATGGGAAATCAACCCGTAACATGGACATTGCCATCATGAGTAAGTATATAAAGTATTAATTGTTTAGATTGGTCAGGAGCTGTGGATTATCTTTGATGTGATTATGCAACCTTGATTTAATCCTTGTCCACTTAATTGGGTAAAGACTAAAGAAAACCTTCTGCAGAGTCAGGCCGGTGCTGTTTTCTTCACTCGTGTTGCTTTTCATTTCTCCTTACATACTACTCTTATAATATGCTGTCTAAGCAGACTTACAGCTGTCCTCTTGCCTTCTCCTTCTTTGCCCAATAGCGGAAGGTTATGCTGCATTTCAAGAGGACAGTTCCGGTGATGAAGCTGAAAGCCCTTCAAAGTTGAAGCGGTCCAAGGGAATACATGTCTTCAAGAAACCCAGCTTTTCCAAAAAAAAGGAAAAGGATTTTAAAATAAAAGAGAAACCCAAAGATGAAAAACACAAGGAAGACAAACATAAGGAAGACAAACATAAAGAGAAGAAGTCAAAAGACTTAACTGCAGCAGATGTTGTAAAACAGTGGAAAGAGAAGAAGAAAAAGAAAAAGCCAATTCAGGAGACAGAGATACCTCAAGTGGATGTTCCCAGTCATAGACCCGTGTTTGGCATTCCTTTGTCTGATGCAGTAGACAGGACCATGATGTATGATGGTGTCCGCCTGCCAGCAGTTTTCCGTGAATGTATAGATTACGTAGAGAAGTATGGCATGAAATGTGAAGGCATCTACAGAGTTTCAGGTACTCTGGGCACGCTGACATGCAGGTTCCTAAGGTCTTTACTTCCCTATTTCCTTACTATTTTAACATTCCCACCACCAAGAGACTGTTAATAGCTGCATTCATTTTAATTATCCAGAAGGTTTTCAGGCAGTTAAAATTGAGCAACTCCTCAGTCCAAAGTACCAGAAAAATTGCTCAAGTGGTGGTACTGCTTACTGGCAGTAAGAAACCACTTGGTTTTGCCTTCTGTGATAGGGTGCTAACGATGAATAAAATGTGTTAGTATGGCCAGCTTGTGTTGTTTTCCTTCTGCATCTTTGCGAAAGCAAAGATGAGATACAACCACTTTATTACTTCAGCTTCCCACTAAGTTGCTTTTTCCAGTTACTTCCATTGTATGATTATTTTTCCCCCTTAAAAACTTATTTTCTTTGAGCAAATACACTAATGAGCACAAAATCCAAGCTCCCCTAATTAAGCTTAGCAGCAGCAGGCTAATTAACCATGGTGGTTGTGTAACACCAGCTTACATAAATGAAACATCAGGTTTAGTCACGTTACAGAGAACGGCCCCTTTGTTTGTGAACTGCATCTGCAAAGTAACTTGTGTAAGTACCTCTGTGGGTGTGTTTAAGGGAGCAAGAACAAGGGAGAAAAGGAATTTGAGGAAAAGCAGTGAAAAGCAGTAATCAAATGGTTTTAATGGCTTCATTAAGTTGTCTTCATGGCTGTCCATCTGCATGGTATGTGGTAGGCATGCATAAATACTGCAGCAGCTTAAACAGCTTCTTCGTCTTGCCTGTTGGAACATTCCGGTTGTGTTTTTTTCAAGACACGATGTGTTGGGAATTTTCACAGATAAAGGTGTGTTTTCCATAAATCATTTTTGATGTTTGTACTGTCTCAGTGTTCCCCTGTGCAATAGCACCCTCTTGTGTGTGTCAGACTGTTTAAACTGAGAGCACAGAGACAATTCCAGTGGCTTAACAACCTACCAGCAGTTGTGATGCCTAACTTGGACATGAAACTGAGCATATGTTGCCTGGCATTTACCATGGGCTCAGTGCTCCCAGCTTTGCTGGTTGTGTATGAGCCAAGTTGGCACAACTCAGATGGGTGTTTGAGCTTTAAGAGTGAAATTTCCCCAAGTTTGGGAAGATTGGAATGTCACCGAGTTATAAAAACACCTCACAGAAAACTCAGGCTCTGCTGAGTACCTTTGTGAACACACTTTCATTCATGCAGTGCCTCAAGTCAAAAATCCTATGTGAGATTCCTCCACTGCGGAGGGCCGGCTGGAAACCTGGAAACTAAAAAGTGTGGGGTATGTTTTGGGAGAGGAAAGTTGTTACAGGTAGAACTTGTTTGGGAGAGGAAAGCTGTTATAGGTAGTTGATATAGGTAAGAACTTGAGTTGATAACGTATTTGCTTCCTGGCTTAGGGCTCTGTAATTGAACAGCCAGAAAGATGCTGATTGAAAATACACAATTGATCTTGTGTTCCCCTGCCCTTCCTCACCCTGTTTTATGTTCTTTGATGGAAGGGAATGCTGGCACCAGTTCCAGTTTGGAGCTTTGGCAGGGCTGTGTTTTTGCTTCATAGGAGTAGTCGGTGCTTTTAGAAACAGCAATCTATGTAATTTTGAGCCATGATCTTAATTTTGTTACACAGTGGTAACTCTTAAAAAGTGTTCCTCAAGTAGTTTAAATTGTAAGGGGAGGTGAAATAAGCGCCTCTCAAAGAAAAAAAGTGTAACTGTAACTATTATACGTTTACAGTTGAAGATTTCTCTTAATTCTTGATCTAAATATTTTAAGGAATAAAATCAAAAGTTGATGAGCTAAAAGCAGCCTATGATCGAGAAGAATCTCCCAACCTGGAAGAATATGAGCCCAATACAGTAGCCAGCTTGCTGAAACAGTACCTACGAGAGCTGCCTGAAAACTTGCTTACCAAAGAGCTAATGCCCCGCTTTGAAGATGCCTGTGGGAAGAGCACAGAAGCTGAGAAAGTTCAGGAGTGCCAGAGGCTGCTGAAAGAGTTGCCAGAGTGTAACCACCTCCTGATTTCTTGGCTGATTGTGCACATGGACCACGTTATTGCAAAGGAACTGGAAACAAAAATGAACATCCAGAATATTTCTATAGTGCTCAGCCCTACTGTCCAGGTACGTGTGCCATGCAGCAAGTGTTAGAGCAGAACTTCAGCCCAGGAAAGACTTCTTTGTAGGAATTCTTTTGCAGGTGGGAAAGGGGTATTGTCTGATAACAGTTAAGCTAAATTACAGCTTCTCTTCTTATACGGGGAAGCTAAACTGCTGGGAAGGGAAGAACAAAAGACTTTCTGAATGTGAGCTTGCATACAATGGGTCTGACACCTGGCTTATTATGACAGTATTACAAAGACTGCTGTCAGGGTTTTAGTTCTGTTGCAAACAGAAGTCATTTAATGATGAATTTGCCCAACAATTCATGCAGATACACAATTTCTGTGGGCTTTTGATTCAACATTAATTTAGTGAAGACTATACTGTTGCTTAATTTTAGTATGAAGCCAATGACTCCTGTCCTGCAAACAGATCTTCCTGGTGCAGTAATGACTTTTGTCCAATGGCTTTGGTGTAAGATGAAATCCCAAAGCCATTTCCCTGTCTGCAGTCAGGGAAAAACAAGTGACTGACTTAGTTTTTCAGTAAGAGAGTGTGGATTCTGGATTGATTAATTCCTTAATAAACATCTTGGAAATGTTTAATTTCAATACAGTTCAGAATTCGTCCTGTGCATAATGGAAACATGGCATTATTGGGTGTGTGCCTTCCAGAAGAAAACCCACACTTCAGAAGAGCTTGGCTTTATAATGAAGAGCCTAGGAGGAAGCCCAGGAGCAAAAGGGCTGGGCAGTATTATTCTTGGCTGTTCTGCTGTGCCAGACACTTCCTAGCTAAGAAAAGAAGTAACAATTAATGCAGAACAGTGCCGGCCCAGACATGGTTTTTGTTAAGTAGTTTTTAGCAATTAAAGTGCAGGTAGTGACAGGATAAATGTTCGCATTTTAATGGCAGATACAGTATCAAAATAAATAACTTGCTTCTGTCTCTTGTTAAAACAAGAGCTACAGCAACAGGCCCTCTCCAACTCCTTTTTCTATTATAGTAAATCATCTGAGAGAGACATTCTAGAAGTTGCTTACATGTTGGGGAACAGAAAGCAGTATGGTTTGTATTCCCTGTGACCTGTTGTTGTCACTAACCACCTTTACACTAGTAAAAGGAAAGTAATGCGTCTCTGTATCTACCAGTGATGGAAATAATTGCAGTAGGTTAAGATGTGTCCAAGTTTAGCATGAAACTGCCTCAGATACATAGGTAAGAGACACAGATTCCTTGGGGACAGCACTGGGTTGTTTAAAGCATCATTTTTAATCCAGATTTTAATCTCTTAGGACAAACTAGTATCACTATGAGCCACAGAAAGGCATTCTAAAGGCTGTTTCTGGAGAAAGATACTGCGCTTCACAGATAAAGATGATGTGAACGAATCGTCTTAACCAATGTTTGGTATGTCCTTTCTCTGCAGATCAGCAACCGTGTCCTGTATGTATTTTTTACACATGTTCAAGAGTTCTTTGGGAATGTGACCCTGAAGCAGGTGACAAAACCTCTTCGCTGGTCAAATATGGCAACAATGCCTGCACTTCCAGAAACACAAGAAAGCATCAAAGAAGAAATCAGGCGACAGGTTGGAATATTCGTGTTTTCCTGTTTATCTTTGCCCTTTCTTTTATACATTGAGTAGTAAATCCTTATAAGCTTGTAACAGACACTCTAGTTCTACCACACTTGTCCTGTAAGTGGAAACCACTGAAAAGAAATTAGTGATGCTATTCCACATTTATGGGTGGAAAGGTGGCCTTGTGATGATTATATAGCAGAGCAATCCACAAAAGACAGGGCTATGTAGTTCAATACTTTTATGGTGGGAGAAAGGGCCACGAGGATGATCAGGGGACTGGAGCACCTCCCATATGAAGACAGGCTGAGAAAGTTGGGACTGTTCAGCCTGGAGAAGAGAAGGTTCCCTGGAGACCTCATAGCAGCCTTCCAGCATCTGAAGTGGGGCCTGTAGGGATGCTGGGGAGGGACTCTTCATTAGGGACTGTAGTGACAGGACAAGGGGTAATGGGTTCAAACTTAAACAGGAGAGGTTTAGATTGGATATAAGGAAGAAGTTCTTTCCTGTTAGGGTGCTGAGGCACTGGAATGGGTTGCCCAAGGAAGCTGTGAATGCTCCATCCCTGACAATGTGCAGGGCCAGGTTGGAGGAAGCATTGGAGGACATAGTCTAGTGTGAGGCATCCCTGCTCCTGGAACTAGATGATCTTAAGGTCCTTTCCTTTAAAGGTCAGGAGGACATGTTAAAAAGAGTTTGATTTCTTTAATACTGCTCTTCAGCTAGCTCTAGATCATGTACTGAATGTATGTTAACTCTCGTTAGTTGACATACTGAACTTTGAAAACCAGAATCCCAAGCCTGTTGCCATGAAGCCAGAAGGATTGTTTCTTTTTAGCCTGCTGTGCTAGGATATATTGAAGACACTGATTTCTTTGCAATATTTCTAGGAGTTCCTACTGAACTGTTTACACAGAGACTTGCAGGCAGGGATAAAAGACTTATCCAAAGAAGAGAGACTCTGGGAGGTGCAAAGAATTCTAACAGCTCTGAAAAGAAAACTAAGAGAAGCTAAGAGACAGGTGGGTAACTTCTGTTTATTGGCCAGGCATCTAAATTGTGGACTCCCAATTTGTGACAGTTAGATCAGACCATGTTACAATCCTTTTACTGCAGATTTTACATCTTCACTTTACATGGCTGATGGGCATTAGCTGGCTCTCCCTAGGGGCAGCAACATCTCCACCCTCTGCACAGCTGTTGACAAAAAAACCCCCACACTGTATGATTAAAAACCTATTGTTTGATAGAGCATGGATTCATTATATGCTTGGCACAATGTGTCTTGGAGTAGTAAGAGGAGCTACTGAAAAGCTCAAGGTTAACAAACTTCAAGCATGCTTTTTTAGACTGTCATATGTCTGTTGCTGAGCACTTTCAAGACAACCACGATGCTGATTCTATATTTGGGAAGTAAATAATATGTTCCAGAAAATCTGTTTTTACAGTAAAGTGGCTGGGAAGCTGTCCTTTGAAAAGTTGTTCTGTTTCTCTGGCAGGAGTGTGAGACAAAGATTGCACAAGAAATTGCCAGCCTTTCAAAGGAGGATGTCTCCAAAGAAGAAATGAATGAGAACGAAGAAGTGATAAATATTCTGCTTGCACAGGTAGGTGGTCAGCACTTACCTGCTTGTTTGCTGGCATTTTCTTGCTCCATCTCTCTCAAAAATACTAAACACCCTTTTGTTCCTTTGTGATTGGAAATGGAAGGCTTAAAGGGGTCTCTTTATTAAACAACAAGGCTTTGTTTTAATGGTAAGTAAAGTAGGGAAGGAATGGTGACTGCAGGAGTGAACCCAAAGCTGAGGAGACCTGTTAAAAGCAGGAAGGAGACACTGTGCAGCAGCAACCAGCACCACCAAAGGTAGCCTATGTTGTTGAAGTACTTAAGAGAGCCCTTACAAATCTGACGTGTTTTAATACCATTAACTACTTCCCTGCTGATCAAAGGAAGTAAAGCAACTATGCTGGCTCTTTTTGCTTTCTTTGCTTCCCTGAGTAGCTTTGCTCTTCTCTCTGCTGTAGTTACCTTCTTAGATTCACCTTCAAAGATATATTTTGTAATTCAGGTTTTCTAGTTATTTTACTGGTTAGCCAGAGCTTTCCCCTGTGATTTAAGGAAACTGGCAGCCGAACATGCCAGAACTGTGTGTCATCTCCATGACTATTCAGTGCAGCAGTCATTGTGAGGATTCAGAACAGAAATGGTTGGTTTTCAACTTGCATTTGCTTTGAGGTCTTGATGAGTCAGAGTTCAGAGCACTCCTGCTGAAAGTCTGTCACAGAACAGCACCATCACTTCCCAGATGTTCCTGCAGAAAATAAGGTCAATGTCTGAAGTGAACTAATTGATCATTACAGGAGAATGAGATTTTAACAGAACAGGAAGAACTGCTGGCCATGGAGCAGTTCCTGCGGAGACAGATTGCCTCGGAGAAGGAAGAAATAGATCGCCTTCGAGCCGAAATAGCTGAAATACAAAGGTAAGAGGGGAACTGCCCACATGAGAGCTCCTGCCGTATGTGTGCTCTTCTCAAATGATACTATCAACCACACCTAAAAGCTCAGCCTGTGAACATCACATTTGAAAGATGCCTGTTTTTATTGCAATCTCAGCAACTTTGGGCCTTTCAGGATATTTTTTGTTAGTGTAACAATGGAGTTAGCATCTAAAAGAAACCAGATCCTGTGCTCTTAAAAAAAAATCCCCTCTGGACATCACTGCATTATTAAATTAAGCTTTGAAAGGAAACTCTGATTTGGTTTTCAAAGCTGTTGCAGATTATGCAGTGGATCCAAGTTAATCCTTTTACGCTGCTGTGGTTCTGGCAGCCTCGGGGAGGTGTTTGAATCAGTCTGTCATTGATCTTTCAGTCGCCAGCAGCATGGCCGAAGTGAAACCGAGGAGTACTCTTCTGAGAGTGAAAGTGAGAGTGAGGATGAGGAGGAACTGCAGGTCATCTTGGAAGATTTGCAGAGACAGAACGAGGAGCTAGAGGTAACATTGGAGTCTTGGCGTTCATTGGCACTCTTCCCCTTCTGGTTACTGGATTTAGTCTGTGCAGAGATACTTGCACAGGTGCAAACTCATAGTTTGGCATCAGTTGTCCCTGGGCATAACAAACACCCACATGCTCTGTTGTGTGCAAGTCCACATTGCCATCTGGGATAAGAGCATAGCTCCCTAGCGCAGGGCTACATGCCCCCTTAGCTCCAGCCCGCCTCTGCCAGAAGGAGCCCTGACATTTGTTTTCCTTGCTTAAAGATAAAGAACAATCACCTGAACCAGGCGATTCACGAGGAGCGAGAGGCCATCATAGAACTGCGGGTGCAGCTCCGGCTACTGCAGCGAGCCAAGTCAGAACAGCAGGTGCAGGAGGAAGAGGACCCAGAAAAACGCGGGGTTGTTTCCCAACAGCAGCAGAGAGACAGTGTCCTGGAGACAAAAGCAGCCAAAGAGCAGCCAAAGGCAAGCAAGGAGCAGCAAGTGAAGCCGTCGCCAAGCAAAGACAGGAAGGAAACTCCAATTTGATCAGGCTCCTTGGATAGGCGTGAAACCAACAGAACTGTGCAAATTACTGTAATTTGAGTCAAACTGCACAAATGAGTATTGCTTGCTGTGTACATTCTGTACAGAAACCTTTCTTTAAAGCCCTGGAGACTTTCGTCTCTAACATTTGTGGCTTCTACTCATCAGACTCAGGTGAGTTTGGAGAGGCCAGAAGAGTTCTGCAGTTAGTACCAGATTATTTGGAGAGTGTTTCCTTCAGGTGATTTAAAATAATGCAGTAACAGTTTTATTTTAAACCAAAATCATTCTTTACCTTCACTGGAGCAGAATTGGAAGATCTTATTTTCAGTAAATAAAACCACCCCCCACCCACACTTACTAATTATTTGCCTTGTGACTCTTTTCATCCTCATTCACCATTACTTCTGCTTATTAACCTAGTCACTTCTTGCTTGTGCCTTTGATACCTTTCTGATGCAGATGCTGTACAAGGGAGCTTTAAATTTATTCTGGGTTGGCTGAAAACTTGGGAGACTGCGGGGTATCGTGTTAACCCAACATGCCCTTAAGCTTCATTTTTTGTTCTGAGATGTACTGAATAAAGACTTCAGAGATGTTATTTATGTCCCTGTATGATGGAAACGTTCATCAAGAGCTGCTTGTGTCTCTTAGCCACATAGGTAACCCGTCTGTAAACCACCATCCTCATACCTGTTCATGACAGGCTGTGCTCACACTGCTGCCATCCAGTCAAGAGTGTTTTCTTCATCCATTCTAAAGGCTCCAAACAAGCCCGAAGTACAGGCAATGCCGTGGGAGGCACCGGGGGTTCAGCAACAGCCTCTTCTGGTTGTTATTTAAAACACAGCCCCCAGCAGTTCGACAGCTTCTGTCCATCCACGCTGGCATTCAGGGGCCTTTCAATGTATTAAGTGTTTCAGATACACTCACAGGACTCCACCTGCAGACAGCAAACTCCCCAGCGTGTGTAGAGGCGATCGTATTTTCTAACCTGGATATTTATTTTCAGCACCTGTTGGATGGGGTTGTATTCTTTCTCTATTGCACTGTTGTGAATCATTGGCCATGATTTGATTTTGTACAAATAATGCTTTGATATGTTATAGAAAACAGCATAGTATTTTTTTAAAATCTGGGGGAAAAAAGTTTATAAACACAGAAAATGTGGTCGGGTGACAAATGTAAACTAAAGCATCCTCCTCCCTTGCCTTCGTTACATACATTTTATATTTGCTGGCAATATTTAAACTTTTTGGTTTAATTCACACTAATTCCTATTGAATTGTCATGGGTTTTTCTAATGTTCCGACAAATCTCTTAATATCAGTTAACTTTTATTTTGTTAGGATTGTATTTATCAAGCAAATAAAATCAACAGCCATTTGAAAGTAGTTTCTAATGTATCTGCTTCATAGTGCCTGCAGTAGTTACACTTCTTGGGTAGCTACCTCCAGCAGAGAGGTTTAAATGAATTCAGGCTTTCTAATAGCCTGCCTCTGAGAGAACACTGTCTGCAGCTCAGTGTTACAGGAAGTTTCCACAACTCAGCTGAAGGTAGAGTTTGATCAAATTAAAGTATTTAAGACTTTGCTTCTTTATCACTACTTCTCTATTACTTCCTACTACCTCCACAGTGCTGGAGGTAAAACCCATCCTGTTTATTCACATCATGACTTCTATACATGACCACTGTTCTTTTTCCTGCAGCCTTGCACTGCAATTAAAGTGTTCCCCTTGAAGTCCCCAATGGAGGTGGGATTGTTGCTCCTGTGGCAATACAGCAACTGTAAACCAGAAATCCATTTTCAAAACCCCTGAAAGATGTTTCTTTGACATTTTCTGTCATGTTCTTTCAAATGATACATCCAGTGACAGTTAGTTGTTGATAAAACTCCTGTAAAGCCTGCAGATAAAACCCAAAATGCAAGCCAGCACTGGCTAAGTGCCGCCACATCTTGCTGAAGCCCAACAGCCCCAGGGCAGGGGGCCCAGGGAGCCACAGCCCCTGAGCCCTGTCCAAAACCAGACCCTGGCATGAGGGGCCACTGCCTACTTGTGGCAAGGGGTTGCTCTTCCTGCCTGATGACCTCCCCAAGGGGGTTTGACTACCCCAAGTCCCATAGCAGCAGCATTACCCCAGTGCTCACAGGGCTTGTGGAGAAGCAACACTAGCAGCAGTGACTTCAAAGACAGCAGCTGCAAATACCCAGCCAAAAAGCCAAAGCTCATTTCAAATAAAGTGGAAAGTAACTGCAACACAATAAATCTGAGTGTGCTCTTCAGATCACTTTACAATCTGACATACCAATGTCAAGAGCCTTGCACTGACCTCTATGAGCTGCAGCTCCCCTCCCACAGCACCAGTGATGCCACCTCCACAGCGTCCATACAATAACTCATTTAACTAACTCGGAGCTAGCAAGCATCATTTAAACTGGCTTAAGGTAGGACTTTTCTCAACAGTGTACATCTTGCACATGCTGAATACAGCAACAGAACCTCTGTCACATCCTTTGGCCAAGACAGCAGACAGACCTACCCTTACTGGAGTGAGGAAGCAACAGGCCTGCAACATTAGTGTTCTGGACTTAAAACTTGGGCAACAGTGGCCTATCTGCCTTCCTCTTGGAGACAAAGTGCTTCCACCACAGAGCAGTACTTCAGAGAAGCTGGGGGAGGTGATGGGGCAGGGGACAACCCCACTCTTACCTTTTTCAACACAAGCCTGGTCAGTCTCTGAAACCCAGAGGAGGCAGCAGGGTGTAAGTAAGTCACTGAGAGTACACCACCAGTATGCATCAAGACACGGCAGCCAGTTACTTGCATCAAACCGGAATTTACACTCTTGTAACTCACTGAAATACTGCAGCTGTGCAGTGAATCAGCTTCACACACCTTGCATTACAAGCAGGGTCTTTTTTCCTCCCAGTAAAGTCTCTACTCTGAAAAAGTAACAGCCTGAAGTGAACTGTTGCTGCCTGAATGGCTGAAAAGAGATGAGGGTGTTCGGTTTATTGAAAGAAAATTGGTTTTTATTTAAAGAAAGATAAGCTAAAAACCAACCAAGCAGTACTCCCCTCAGATCACATCTCTACCATAAGTCTAGTAACATCACCTCATGTCCAGCACCTTACAGAATTCCAGCCAGCTTTCCAGGGCAATGCACTGCCCACATCAGAGTTCTGACATTGGTTCAGCTTCGTGCTCATGGAAGCAGAAGCCACCCGTTCTGATGTAAGCATAGGTTTCTTCCCCAATGGTGAGGTGCTCTGAAAGCACTGCTGCACACCCCAGCCCATTGTCCTTTGTGAGGAAGCTTCAGGACCGCTGTATAGAAAGCTCCCAGCTCCACTCACTAATTCCAGTACTAGTGTTGCAGGGATTCATTTTTACCTCTCTGTCCCCTGACTATGTAATTAAACCTGAATTAATATTAAAGTATCACCCTGCATCTGTTGTCAGAAAGAGGTGTGACCAAGTTTAATCTGTCAGTTTTCACTTTTCAGCATGTACTCACAGTCCTTCATCTGCAGAGGGAAAAATGCCTCATCCAGACCAAATACAGCTTATATCCAACAGCACAAGTTCTCTACAGCGTTCTTTAAGCGTACCAGAGAAAGGCTGCCAGTCATCCCTGTTCCAGGGAGACGAGGCACAGCCCCACCAGCCAAGCCCCAGCTACTATGAAATAAATGAGCATTGCAAGAGAAGTGACCAGCCTTTGTTGTCAGCTTACTCAAACCAAGTCTGTCTGGTTCTTACACAGGAAACCTGGATTGACTAAAAGTAACTGTCATTTCTTGCAATGTTCTAACAGTGCCTCCCTCCTCCTCAGCAGCCCTGCTGAAGCACATGCAGAGAAGCGTGTGCTCTCCTGTCACTTTCCAGTCCTCAACAAAACCACCTGTGTGTGGGTCATCCTCGGAAAACACTTCCCCTACAGAAACATTACTACACCTCTGCAAATGGGTCACGGGATTTCAAGCAGACGTGATGAGAGGGCTGTGAGATATTTGAACACCTGTTTACCTGCCTCTGCTAAGTCCCAGTGTATTTTAATGGGCTTGTCCAACCTCCACAGCAAGAACTCTAAAACAATCCCAGTACCCTGGGCTCTTTATTTTCCTCATTTAAGTAAAACATAAAGTCAAGCAAAACTAGAAGGCAGAGTCTGAAAGCACCCCGTGGAGAGAATCACTGTACCCATTTTAAAAGAGCTTCCTGTCACAGTCTTGTATTCTTAAGGCAGCCTACCAGTATGTCCTAACCTGCATATAAAGACAAGATTAATCACTTTAAATGTTCTTCCCATGTTGTCCAAATGCCAGCAGATAGGAAGATGAGTATAACAGAGGAGAGAACTGACAGGAGAGAACAAGCAGAACACAGAACTAGGTTTTGTCCATCTGCCTGTCTCTCTTCCTCCCAGTCAAGACAGAGAGGTCCCCAGGCTGAAATTAGGTCAGAAAATATGAGCACTGCACCCAAGTTTCCACACCAAAGGACAAGGGAACACAAGGAGACCCTGCCAAAAGGAAGAGACCCAATCTAAGTGGAAGAGCGTGCCTGAGCCACAGAAGCAACTTTACCACTCCCCTCTCTCTGTCCACTCACTGCCAGCTCAAATCAGCCAGCTCTGAACCCTGACCTCTGACACGGCAAAGGGGACAAACACCAACAACTGAGGGGCATGATCCATTGACAGAACAGGAAAACCATCACATACAGACCTACACCTGCACTGAAGGGTTGCCAACCCCCTGCAGGCACTGATTTCAACTAGACTGAAGATAGCTCCTGTTCTGCAGTCCTAACGAACCTAGAGCTTGTCCACAGGGCCAGAAATTTGTGCAACAGCTATCTGGGACACTCAAAACAGCAAAGACAGATTTCCAAGCACCAGTCATATTAAAAACAAACTGCCATCCAGAGGGTTCCAGACATTTGCCAGTTCTATGGGCATGGAATCTACATGAAAGCATGGTGAGGAAACGGCTCTACTAATTCCTGACATGTCTCTGGGAGGAACAACTGAAACCAGAGAACCTGCTGTGAAAAACAGCAAGTGGGAGAAAGGCAGCCAGGGCGTAACTATGACGTGGGAATAAAAGGACTTCCCATGAAGAAGCTCCAAGAGGAATGAGCCAAGAGAATAAATGGACAACAATGAAATTGCTTGTGAAGGGCTGATCTGGTGTTCTACCAATAAGGCAGGGATGGAGCTATGATACTGCTTTTGAGAAACTGTGGATCAACAGATGAAGATTAGGAAGTCACTTTCTGCCCAAGAGATCCAGACCAGAAGAGAAATGAACTGAGATACAAAGCTCAAATCTTTCTTCAGGAGACACACACACAAGGGGATTCACCAGGATCTTTGGCAGCGCTCCCAGTTGCTGTCCCACATTAAAGAACAGCTCCTCTTCTCACCACTCAGAACAGAGATGCACACTTCCCCAAACCCCATACCCTTAGGGACAAATCGAAGCTTGACTTACTGACATCACTAACACTGCTGGCATGAGATAATACCCTGTCAGTTCAGCTACACAGACCACATCCATTGGACTGTACATCAAATGCTCTCAGGCAATGCCAAGAATAAAGTGAGTCTTTCCTTCCCTCTCAGTTCTTGGGAATCACCAAATGAAGCCGTGAAGAGGCAGGCAGATCCGTGACATGTGGAGGAAAAAGGAGTAAACCAGCTATTCCTCTGAAGATGATCTTTCTTTGTTACATGCTAGCAGAATTGAGGCACTCTGCACCTGAAAACACTCAAGTCTTTCTTAGGAAAAGCCCCAAATTCCCTCTAATTCACAGGCCTGCAGCAGTATTAAAGACAAAGAAAAGAGAAATAATGTGGAAAATCTGTCTCATTTTTCTACTTAAAGCTGCCTTACCCTTAAGTAACTAGAAAATGCCTAAAGGGATCAGATATAATGCTTCCTTTTACTGGACTAGCGGAACAGTAAGTTAGCACAGTAATGGAATTAGGCTGGAATATGTTCATTGTGGACACCGAACACAAGGATTTAAGTCCCAGTACTCCTCCAGTGAATAGTACACTCTATTTGCAGGTAGAAAATAACTTGGAGCATTCTCTGGTCTGAGCGAAGAGCTGATCCCATTCACCTCAGAAATCACACACATGATCCAAATACAATTCAACTGTCATGACACTGAGGCAAAGCACAGACCAACAGATACATGTGCCCTGAGCAAAATGCAGAGATCGACTGGATTTCAATGTCTGTTTTCAAAATGGGGATCACCTGGCCTGGGACAGGAGTAGTAATTTGTGATTGTTCTCCACAGGGCAACAGAAATCCTCCTGCCCAAAAGCTCATGGCTTTCTGATGATCTACTGTCAGCAGACAGAGCACTGTCACACTGCCTAGTCCTCTGGGGACTCGTATGTGGTTTCTGAACAATTATCAGACAACATGAGGAACTTGACGAGAGTATTACCTACACCATCACCTGCACTACAGGAACTTGTGACCCGAGTGTATAGTTGCCTTCACACATTTTAAGCAGATTTTGAAAAGGGGCAAGCAAAGGAAAAACCTTAAAAGGAACACAACCAACCCCGATCACCAAAACCAGTCACAAAAACCAAAGCAACCAAAAACCAAAACCCAACCCTAAAAACACACAGCAAAAATCAAACAACACTCCAAAACCCAAACCCCATCAAGTCTCAAGGCAGAGAGAGATGACTGTATCTTAATCACCTCTAGGTGTTAGAGAGTAGAAAAGCAGGCCTCTGGGGAGTAAACAGCAACTGGAGTTTACTAGAGAAGAAACTGCACGAGAATGTTTTCCCAAGAACACAGGGGAAAGCCAAACCTGCCTGCGGCTGAGCTGCCTGGATACCAGGCACCTGACTGATAAATGAAAGTGTTCTGCTAACATGCATCAAAGATAAGCTGCCACAACCATTTCTACCTCCGCAGGAAAATAAGCTTCATGCACTTCAGGTTCAGCAAGCTGGAGGAAGGGTGATTTAAGCAAGTCGCCCCTGGAAGACACAGAAGGAAATACTGTATCAGTCATTTTAAATGACAGGAAAGGGTTAGGGACTGAGGGTAGTCTGAGCTCACAAGATCACTGAGGTGAATATTCACACTCACTTCAGCAAAGATGCCATTTCATGCTGGAGTAACAGGTTCCCAAGCACAACAGGGACGCTCGAAAGAGAATCTAGAAAAACCTCAATTACACAGCCAAAGTACATCTGTACTGTAGGATGTTCTATCTCAAAATGCAATATTCTTCATAGACATTAAGCAAACTTCTTCACTCTACAACAGCCATCAAAGTGTAAAGAACTAGGAGAAAAAATAGGCCACTTAAAGTTCAAACTTATTCTTTTAATGTCTTAAAAAGGTCACAAGATTGCTTTCCATCTTATTAATAAATTTTATTTGGACAAGTAGAGAACAACTTGTATCACAACAGCTTTAAACAACATGATTAAAGACTGCAGCACTCCAAGGAGGCTCTCAGATATGTACAGTATATGAAGAAAAAGGTTGCACCTCAGAGCCAATCATGATCAAGTTAAAAATACCTGACTTAAAGTACATGTGCTAATAGATTTCCTTTAGGTCATGACCAGCATGAAAATAATTAGGACACAGGTACTCAGCAAAGTTTTCTGCTAATGGGTACAGCAATATGCTGCATTTAAGGATTAAAATCAAATACTAGTTTAGTGTTAGCACTGAGCCCTTACGAGAAATCCAAATTTCTACTTTTCCCCATTTACAAACATCAAAGCTATTCCCGCTTAAGGGTGTGCCCAGCTGCACACAAATCAAGTCCTTGAATGATAAAAACCTTTTAGCACTAATACTGGAGGTCTTACATCCCGGTATGAATTTGCCTTTCTGGCCATTTTACCTATCAGTTGCTACAGAAAATACTTGCTAAGTTAACTCCTCAGGAGAAACAACGCAGGTCTCTGGAAATCACATCCTTTCTACAATGAAAATGATCTGCCAATTCAAGTTTCATTTGTTCAGGAAGACAGAAGATTTAAGGCTTCGGTGGCAAAAATAATCCTCTGAGCAGTGTTTTTCTAAAGTCAAGCTGATACAGGTTTACTTTTCCTTGACTTGAAATCCCTGGTACCAGGTTTAGAAAACATCCACCTGTTAAGTCTGGCAAGAAATCTCTCCTTCCAAAGAGGTTGTCACAGATCAACCATTTTAGAAGCATTTGAGGATAGTTTGTTTAAAAAATTTTTAATTATAGCAACATTCAGAACTTTTTAGTAAGTCGATGACGCGGTGCTCATGGCATCGTCTGCGATTTTGGTACTGGCAGGGTGTATGCTTGCAAAATACTTGACGTCACTGTCGTCATCCATCTGAAGAGCCATTATTGTTTGTTCCACAGCCTCTTGGTGAGAGTTGGCAGAATTTAGAAAGTACTCTGGAAAAGAAAATGCACAAGACTTAAAGGAAGAAAAGGCAGCAGAGAGCTCAATGCAAACCTGAGTGCACTGTCACGAGGTTCAAAATCTCAGGAGACATTGCACACGTTCAGTCAAACTGGAATATCTGAGTAGGCACACAATGCACTTCTGAGTACACCTAGGAATTCAGCTTAAAAAAGCGTATCATTCCGTATTTCAGATCACAGTTGGTGTAACAGTGCTTTTAGAATACAGGAGTTCTATAGTCCTTCATTGCAAAAAGTAAGTGTGACAGACTCCATGATCAAAAACCAAGAGCAAAAAAGCCCTACAAGACTCAGGAGTGTGCTTAGATCTGTGATGAAGGAAAGGTATTACAAATGCATGGCCATGCCATTTCACTGGCAGACTTGCTAAATAATTATCAAACAATAAAATTAAGATAACATGAAACAAGAGGGGCAGAAGTTCCAGCACCTGACAGTTTTCATGAACTACGCAAGTTGCATAAAAGCAGCTTAAGCACAAACAGCTCACAGGAGCAGCAGTTCAGATCTGGAGGTTTAAAAACTTCTAGACTTGTTTTTTAAATCTGCATTTCCTAATCTATCCACCACTCCTAATCATACGCACATCATCTCTATGAGGCTGGGACTACCTGTATTATAAGGTTATATAGTGGCAATGCAGAATGGAAGTGGGGGAACACATCAGTAACAAAGACAACAACAAAAATATTAATACTACATGGTAACAGGAAGAGCAGTGACAGCCTTGGCACAGTTAACAGAGAATAAACTACTGCACATCAGCTACTTCATCTTAACTGTCTACATATGCTTACTCAGAGTCTCCAGCATGCACAAAGCAGTTAGCAATAATTCTCACTCTGTTGGCGTTTTTCTTCACACTTCCTACACTAGGAACAACAGTCTTGAGGCCGTTGCACGGTTTTGAGAAAGAAAGTGACCAGAAGTGGATGAGGATTCCAAGTGTGGACACTCTGCCAGTTTGCAAAATAGAGTAGTATTTTTAATGTTATTTTCCCTAACAGTGTTTTGGACCCTGAGCACTGCTGACTCTTCTGGCATCTACTATGCACTGGGGATGCTTTCCTAAGCAAAGTCTGCAATTTGAAAGTTGCATGTCTAATTTCCTTGAAATGATTCCAGAGGAACTTTCTTCCCACTGCTACCATAAAACATGAAAGCAAACAGCAGCCATCTCTTCTCCCCCAGTGAGAAAACACATGGTGAATTTGTACAGAAGGAGTTCTTCTTTCTTATTCTTATAACACGGAACATCAACAGAATATTTTTACTAACCAAATACAAGGCACTGCTCAACAGCTTCACAATTCCTAGTTGTTTGTTTGTGCTGATGACATTTCTACAAACCAGCTAATTGAGGGAAAATGGCACCAAAGGAACAGGCTGGTGTATGATCAAGAACTCCTATTTCCTCAGCATTACACAAGAGTGGCTCTGATACCATAACATGGTTCATGGCTTTATCCCAGCCAAGTTAATATCACACATCAAGAAGACTGTAAAAGCAAGAAGTGCCCCATATATCATGTTGATTCTCTTTTCCCTGCTGACTACAGAAAATAGGAGAGACAAAAAGCTACCCTGTAAGCCCACAACAGCTCTTTCAGCCACTAACCTTTCTCTAAAAGGGTTTGCTTTAGTGTTTTTGCAAGCAGGACTCGAACATTTGGAACCCTGTCAGATGCCAAGTGTAGTAAGTGTGGCAACAGATGCACAGCAAACTGGTCCATGGGCAGGCAATCATCTTCACTGATAGTCTGGCAAGAAGACAGAAACAATTTCCTTAGATTTCAGCACATAAAATCCCAACACATAAACAGAGCTAACATTACCTTCATAGCACAAATACAGTAGGTAGTATCCACAAAGTTGTAAAATATGGTACAATACTTTCTAGCACAAAGTCATACAAAATAAAGCAAGTCAGGGTTGAAGAAATTCAGGCTGTTAGAAGCTCATTTTATTTTGTATGAAGCCTGGCAACTTCCCTATTTCTACTGTTTTATTCAGCCACTGTATCATTTGAAAACAAGGAAGGAAAAAACCTTCCCAACACTTTTCAAGATTGATTTAGGCTTTGTTCTAAGTAGGTACTATATCAAGATAAGAATGGTCCATCTTAATAACTGTCTGCTGCACCAAACATATTTCTCTAAGCTCAAAGCTAACATACCTCCAAATACTTAAGAGAACTGTTCCATTTGGGCAACAGTCATATTGCCTCCCAGTCTGCATCTCTACTACAGTGTCCAAATTTGACCATTTCTTGGTCATTTCCTTGGGACACCAACTAATATCAACTTCCCTGCTTATTTTGCTGAGAAGATGTTGCTTTTGACCAAGCTGCACTAGCTGGCTAAGGAGCTACAGGCAAGTCTTGGTGCTTGATTTTTAAAGGGTAACCCAAAAAAATGGTAGGCATATTATAAAAATCTCACTTCCTGCTGAGTCATAAAACAGCCTCCCAACTCAGGGATTATTTTGCTATGCTTTTTTTAATACTCAGATTTCACAATCTGATGTTAATATGCTAAGCTAAAGATGCATCCGAGCATCTATGGAACAACACTGAGGAAAGCAGCCATGAAACCTATTCCCTTGGAAACAAAGAAAAGAAAATAGCATTAACAGACAGCTGAAGACTTCCAGCTGCTCTCCCCCCTTAATTCTTACCATCACCATACCACATCCACTCACCCCAAAACCAAAAAGGATGATAAAAAAAACATTTCACCTGGCAAATAAAGACAAAAGTTTGCCGACCAGACCATTTGCTGCATCTACAGAACTTTTCAACAAGTTCATTCATGAGGTCTACCACGAAGGTTGGCGTTGAGGCCATGTACAGCTTTTTTACCATTTCACTAACCTTGAAGAAAGAATAAGAAAAAAAATACAAAAATTACTTCTGACCAACCCTCAGAAGTACAAAATCCTGAATTTACTCAGATTGCTTTACCAGCTTGTAAGAAATCCAACGGACAGAAGACACTTTGTCTGCACAGAGGTTGAAAGCAATAGGTCTCAAGTAGTCATAAATGTCTCTGGCACTGTACAGATCCAGAAGCAAGATCAGTTGCCTACAAGATGAAAGAAGAAACAGGGTACGTTACAAGAAGAAGAGTAGCTTTAACTATTACTTTTGATCATTTATTTGACGACACTTGCCAAATTCGCAATATGGCCATAACAAAGTTACTGAAAAGTAAAATCTTTCAGTTTTTAATGCCAGCAGTTTGACTATGGGTCACTTGCAAATTTTAGATTACCACTCATTCACAATAATGGCAAAATGCTACGTGAGCTCGAAGAATGAAAAACAGGGAGAGGCAAGGGAACCTGGTCACTTACATACACTGATTTATGAAATTAATAAAATTCCTCTACTTCAGAGTATACTGGAGAACTAGAGAAATTATCAGTCTTCAATGTGTAATGAGTTGATTAAGTTTTCAGCAGGTTGCAGAAATTAGTATGTCATGAACAGTAGAAAGCATATCAAAAGAAGCGGCATGACATGTTACAAACAGCCAAATGAAGGTTTCTGTATCAGCAGCAACAGCTAAGTGATTTGTACTTACTAAACTGAAACTAACACTTAAACATAGCAAAACCATCATGATATCACGATCAGCTCTGAGGTAACTCAAAATTAATCTCAAAAGATACACTGTAATTAGTCACTACTATATGCTTATTTCAGCACTCCTAGAGAAGCCTCTGTCACATAGTATCTCCTCACAGGTTAAGTGCTACAGCTTTCATCATCTTGGTGGCCTTCTGCTGAGCTTGTTCAACTATATCAGCTCTTTCCTGTATTGGTATAGATGCATTACTCCACAGGAGTGCTGACTAGAAGGGGCTAATCTGTTTCCTCAATATGCTGATTGTGCTCCTGTTGATATAGCCCAAGACTGTGCTGCCAGGACACACTGCTGGCTCATGTTTGGCTCACCAGCGCTGCTCCCAGGGCAGCTAGTCCTCAGTCTGTCTCATTGTCAGAGGCTCTTTCTTTCTGCCTATCAGTCCCATGAAAAACCCAAAGTGCTACTCACTTTCCTTACTCCCTCCTCAAGATCTACACCTCCTGTGTTCCATGATCATGAATTCAGCCTACTCCTCAAATACAGCAACTTGAAGTCTAACTGCTAGAACACTTCTACTGACTTCAGAAGCAACCAGATGTTGTCCTCTCTTTTGGCAACTTCTCTTTTACGGAGGGGTAATACTCTCAACATATGGTGATGGAAAGAGGCATTCAAGTTACAACTACTGTGATACACAACTATGGTGAATTTTTAAGGGAGGGAGACACATAGAGGAGGATAAGAACTATCCACTAATTAAAAGTGAAATAAAGAATGTCACTGTGAAACACCTATTCTGTGATTTTAACATCTTTAAATATCTGTAAGAATAAAAATAAGCATCCAGAGAACTACGTACTCAGCCAGCTCAGCACGGAAACGCCAGTTCCTGCTGTTATCAGTCACTAGGAATTCCTGCAGCTGATAAAGATATTCTCGTCTTTTGTCAAGATGAAGAAGCTGTAACAGTAAATATAAACTTCTATAAAAAATGCAAGCTACAAGCAGCAGATAGATTAAGAGTTTTAAAATACAATTAACAAAACACTTGCTTTGATTGAGGAAAAAAAAAAATCTTTAGCAGGCAAAACCCTATCATGCTTAAGTCTGTAAAATCACATGGGGCAAACTAAAAATCTGATCTAGTCTCTTCTTTTACTCTAGGAAATGAAGGGTAGGCAGAAAAGTGCTGCTTTTAAAGGTTTTGTGAACTTCAGCTCAAAAGAAGAGGCAGTTACAGAGAAACTCCTAAAGAAATCTGAGAAGTAAGCTGCATAGAGAGGTTAGACCACCAAAAAACTTAGTATCACCCACTGGCACCTACATTATTTATTGAATAAACATTCACAAACGAGGCTCGGCAGAGAAAAGAGCCTATCAGCAACACAGACATCTAGTATTCAACAGACATCTGTATGGATTCCCTCAAAGAGTTAAACCAGTGCTATGTTAAAAAGCAAGCACATAGGGAAAAATCAGGTAAAATACATAACTGCACTTGACTGGAGTTGAATGCAGACATACCTTCAGGAAGTCATGCAGGTGTTTAAGCACACCTATCCTCACTTCATCTAGATCTTTTAAAAAGCCATTGAAGACAGGAACTAGATCTCCAGCTGTAAGCTGGTCTCCAAGGATGACTGCAAGTTCATGTATAGAAAATGCTAGTGTCCGCCGAACCTTCCACTGTAACATAAACAAACAAATCATTTTTATTGACGTTGCAGCTCTATTTTAACATGAGGGTCAGTATCCAAGCAGACAACAGTACTTATATACATTCAATAGTGTCTCATGTAGTAAATAAAGAACAAAAGAAAAAAAAGGGGGGGAGGGGGAGAGAAGAAAGAACAAGTGACAAGGTGTCATTTCTTCCACTTGAATATCAAGGACCTAAGGCAAATAAAAGTAATGAAAATATTTTACTTTTTCCAGGTGCTGGGAAAGAAAATAGCATTTCTGACATCAGTGACACGATCTTCTACACTTTGCTTTAAATTCTTTTGGGTAAATTAGCTCCGTATTGCTCCCCTCTCACTTGTTTTAATTTATAAAACAGAGTAAGATATGTATCCCATGATATTTCAGCTGGTGCATTTTAGCTTCTGTAATGAAACTTCTGTAAAAAGTTTCATCCACACTGAGTGCCCAGCAGTCCAAGGACCAGAAATGCTTTCACTCATCCTAAATTAAGGGAGCACTGTTTTAGAAGAGTAACTATTTTAAGTATTTTTAAAAATAATATTTTATCTATTCTTTAGCCAGCACACTTTCTTTTGCCCTGGTTTGGTGATTCAATCTTACCTCAGACTAGACTTGTGATATACTCTGGACAGACTGGAATACAGGGCAAGCCGGTTTTACTTTTGTCCTGGGTTAAAAATTTATTAGCAAGCTGGTTTTAATGGCTGCAAAAGAGTCTGGAAACTATGAGCAATAGCCATGTTACTTGCTACATACCACTGAGAGCTGCTGCTCTGACACAGCAAGCTACAAGTTAAAGAGAGGTGAAACAGTCCAAGACTGTTTAAAAAGAATTAGTATCTCCAAAAAAGGAAACCAGGGAGGCCTGAGAAACTGTAAACCAACAGCAAAATGCACAAAGCCACCTCCTAACCACCTGACACGAAGGAAAATGCTGCTATTTCCAGTGTTTGTTTTTAAAAAGAGCAATGCTGCATGGTGATAGTGATGTTGTTCCCTTATGACTAACTAGATGTAGACCCAAAAGGCCACCAAGAAGCCTGGTGTGAGGCTGACTCACTGAGCTCCAGACATATGTCTGTGCACACACAGCAGCACAGTCCAAATTCTCATACCTTTGAGAATCCCAAGCTCTGCTATAAGATCTCAACCAGGCAGCGGAAATCAGAGATACCTCCTCACATTCCTGCTGAAGATCTATCTCCCAAACTGCACCACTTCTTTGCTACCTGAGCACCACATGCAGCTTGCTCTGAGACAACTGTTACAACTTCCATTCATTATAAAAATAACTAATATCAGCTCTGTGTAAAAAGCAGAGCAACCAAACATCCAGTAAACGAGGTAGATCATCACAAAAGCTCAGATTACTCATGGTCACACCATAAGAGTTCACATCAGTCACTGTCAGAGCTTCTTGAGCTTACCTGCATGTCAGATGCCAGCGTCTCATAGGTATCTTTCAAACAGTGCCAGTTCTGCCTGCCTAATGTAAGTGCCACACCTGGCAGGCTGTAGGCACAGTGTTTGGCAATCTCGTTATCAACCGTTTGTGCGCGAGAGGGATCAGTCATTGATAAATACTGATCCAGCAAGGCTTGAGGTACAACGTCCTACAGGAAGAAAAGGGTAGAGTGCTTACACTGTTTCCAGTGAGTCCTCATGAGGCTTACTAAAATTCCAAGGCACACTGTCAGAAGAACAATTTTTCCCCTACAACTACAGAGTATTATTTAATTACAATCTCCTGATAATAATGCAAAGTTCATTAAGTTCCACCCAAAAAGCTCCAAAGAAACAATGGCATGACTGGGGGCCATTTGAAAACATACAGACCAGCATAATAGATGGGTGGGTGGATCACTGTCTCCTTAGGCAGACCAGGAAATTAAGAGACTGTCTTCTACCTTTCCACAAACATTCAGTCTCTCAGGCTGTGCAGACTGGCTGTTTTAACTCATCCACAAAAATAGGCAAACAGCAAATTATGACACTTGCTCAAAAATCATTTCCCTATTCCTCTCAATATCTTGAGGACGTGGGGAGAAAAAAAACTAAATTAAAATCCCTTCGGAAGAGGGCAGAGCAGAGGTATAGTATGTTCAAAATTGCCATAAAACTTCCTAAATAGTCAGCAGGAAGGAGAAGGCTTCTCCAGAAATAAAGACCTCTGGTGAAGACCAATCCTTCCGTCCACTAAGAAATTAAAAACATCTGAACTACAGTTTTGTGAAAACCTCTTTGCATTGATTTCAATGCTGTTCTTGCTTCAGCTGTTGTCAGGTTATCTCAGGCACTGATTCTACCCAAGGTAGTGCACCAGCATTTCCCTAACACAGCTACTAAATAGCTTGGGTCACATAAGCAGCAAGAGGGACTGAGGTTCCCAGTCAAGGGAATCACATTAGTGCAGGGTGGCACATTTTATAATGAACTATGTAGCAACAAACATTTGACTCCTTTTGGGAAAAAAACAACAAAGAGACAGTTTAAGCTTATGAAACACTTTCGCAGCTTCTCTGTGAAAAGCTGACAGGGGGTGGGAGTGGTTCCACTCAAAACACTTCACAAAAAAATCCCATTTCCTCAATAACCTAATTTACATTGCAGGGTAGTTTCTGGAGAAAATGAAACCAAACAAAACCAGAGCCTGAAAGTCTATGACAACCATTACACCTCATGTCAAAAATGCTATCATCTCAATCAAATGCTGAATTAAGCCATTATCTCCGCAAACAAGGATTATTTTAGGACTACTTATTTAAGAGCTCTGCTGTATTTAATAGCAGCTACATCAGATATTAAATGCTTAACAGAAATCCCCATATATGTAAGAAAAACCCCACTTATCTGATACATGTAAACAAAACAGAAGTCACTGCCATTTACCTGTACTTTGGATTTTCTTTCTTCTTCAGGGCTGAAACTGTTAGTGCTCAAATCTGAATCATTATGAATATAGTGAAGTGTAGAATCCATATTCTATGAAAGAAAAAAGTTGACACAAAATGCATATTAAACACAAACCAGATGTCAACATGAAGTGCTGTCCTCACCTCAGGAATTTTTTTCTTGGATTAAAGGAATACATATTTCATATTAAACACAATTTTGCTACAGCCCAAACCCAAAAGGACTGTAAGATAAATCTTTCTCCTTTAAATGTCAAACACTTACTCGTTGTACTCTTACTCCATTTTGGGTCTTGCAGAATCACAGGAAAGAAGTACCTTTGAGACTGCATTAAGGAAAATGTAACTAACATATGGGTCACACTGCTTCTCCCCTGAAGGGAAAAATAAAGTATCTGCTGGATTTGGTCAAAAGGCCAAAACAAAGCCATCATCATACTTAAGAGCACAAACTGAGGAGATATATGCTGTTTCTACTTTCCTAGAAGTAATTATTCTAGTATCTTCTCTACAGATGACCTCAGCTTTTAACATAGTGGACCATAGCTGCTGACACTACCCATCACTCCTCTCAGCAGTTCTATTAAAATCACATTTAACAATCATTCAAGTATCCTGGCTACACATCTGGACCTTGAAGATAAGGCCTGTGACTCTGTTTCTTATCTCTCCCAATTAGCAGAGGTGTGATACGCTATGAAAAATTGCTGCTGAGAGGGTGCACTGCCACTCTATACCAATGGAGTTCCCTGAATACAATGGACTTTCCATAATCAGCTGTGAATTTCAAGGTGTGATGAATATCTGAAAAGCCAATCAGGCTGCTATGTGGTAGAACAGAACAAAGGCATTTTTGCTAGATATGAGCCAAGGTTTCTATCCACAGATGCTGCAGGGTGAGCTCTCGGGGTCAACACAAGCACTGAGAACATGCCTACCCTACCAGCTGGTCAGTTCAATTTGACAATGAGAATTTTCCAGCAAAGTGTAAACTTCTTCAAAAATAGCCTCCAGGATACCATCTGTCTTCCTTGGTTTGACTTCAGACAGTTGCTTTTTCCTCTTCCATGAGCTGACTTCCTCTAAGTGCTGGGATATAATTTTAGTCACTGAGATATATAATTACAGGTGATAAATGCAGAGCTGTAAGGCAACTGCATACTGCTGGCATAGCAGCCCAAAGCCACCTGTACTTGAGCTGCCCAGGTACACAGGACCAAAGGCTAGTCGCCTGTTCTGCTACAATAAAAGATGACTCCATCTCACAATCTCTGCTACCCCAGTTCTCAAAGGCTAAGTTAAAACTAATACTTCATTGACTGAACAAAGGTCAACTACTAAATATACCAAAGGGTGGCACAGATGGGAACATTTTTACCCAGCCACTTCTAAAGTCAAGTATGCATTCCAGGAAGGAAGATCTTCAGTAGAGAACCACAGCACCAGTCCATATTCAAGTCAATGCAGTATCTCTATTCCTGCAGATGAACTTCCATCTGTACTTTACCATGTAACATGCATACACTGAACATTGTAGAGAGCCAGGATATAAAAATTCAGCAGGGTTTAACCTGCAAGTTTCTTGCATGCCACACTGGTAAACCACCACCTCTGAGATGCAAAATCTCTGTCATGGCCCTACAAACCTCTAACATGAGTGCAGTGATCCAGTCTCTTCCTGGCATTCACCCCCTTCTTAAAGGGAGGTACTTGTGACAGACAAGAGTGGGCTGATTTTAAGCCAGTCTCCTTTGTCTTTCATTTTCCTTCCCATCTCTAACCATTGAAAAAAAAGGAGGACACCCACACCCACCCACTGAGAATATGACTTGGGGGATTCTGGAGGTTTACATTCACTTATCAAACCTCACAAAGAGCATGCAGCCTGAAGAAAGTAAATGTGGTGGCTCTTGAGGAAAATACAAAACAGATACCCTCATCCTCAACAAATATGCTTCATCTCTATCTGAAATTCTTATCTGTTCACTCTATCACAACATTTATTTTCATGTGAATAAAGGACCCCTCTAACATGTAGCATTAACTCCTTTAGGAGCCAACACAGCCATAGAAGGACAAGCAAAGTGTAATTTTGCTTCATGGTATGTGTGCAGAACTGTGAAGGCTGCTTTCAAACATGAAATGCTGTAGAGCTTGATTTTTCGGAAGTGTCTAATACCCTACTGACATGTTGCTATACTGAGACTTAACAAAAACAAAACAAACAAACAAACAAACCCCAACAGAAGAGGAGGGAAAACAACCACACAAAAAAAGCCACCTGTGAAAAGCAGACCTCTCTTCACTGCTAGGGGCAACAGTCCACTTGCTCAACAGATCACAGCTTGGTTCCCAAATTTTAGGTCACCTCTACAGTATCTTTTCACTTGTAAAATGTGGATTTGATTCAGCGCCAGTAACAGACAAGGAACTGACAGATGAAGCGCATCCTTTAGTGAGTAAAACTGAACCATGCAAAACCAACATACACCAGCAACATGACGCATGTCATGATGCATTTACACTGTCATTTTACATGTTAGTATAAGAAAGAAGGGACTACAACAGGTCCTCTGATGAAAAATGTATCAAACCTGACATTAGGAAGTTAGGGCAAGTTGTTCTCTTGAAACAAACAAACCAGTCACATTTATAGCGTTAAATTATGGTTGTGTATAAACAGAAGTATTCAAGTGAATGTCACATTCTTCTATTCCCTATATAGTTTTGGGTTACATGGTAACCCAACAGCTTAGTTGAAAAGTTAATTAAATGTCATCTAAAACCACTGATCTAATTAAAAAGGGTTGAATAACCACTTCCTGTGGTTTTACAGAGCATATTTTGGAACCACTGCTTTCTACAGATTTTTTTTTTTCCCCTGCACCTTTTAATATCACCAAAGCTTGTAGCACTGTATGCAGTGAACATAGTGGGCTTGGCCTAATACACAGTACAGCACAGAAAATAGTATCAAATGCTACCGACTTCACCTAGGCAGGGGAGGAGTGGTGGGGTGCTTAACAGGGTCAAAAAACTTTAAAATGTTACTGATTGGTAGAATCCACTCTATCTTTCAGCAGCCTGAACAACACCCTAGAGTGCAGGTCCTATTACACACACCAGTGAACTACTATAAAACATTCTGACAGGGAGCACAGGGAAGAGTAGCGCCTTCTCCAAATAGGGGGTGGGGAAGCAAGGAGGGAGGGCACTGAAGAAGGGGATTCACTTATTATCAGTAGGGCTCGATTAAAGAAGGCAACTTCACAGGAATGAACTGCAGCAGCATTAGAACATTTTAAGATGTGACAGTCGCAACAAAGATCTTAAAAGAAACTATTTTAAGAATTTACAAGGACAAACACAGAACTGGCAAAACCAAAGGCAAAACCACAAATCATTTTAATTTAGTAGCTAGTAGCTTCAATACCAGCCAACAAAACTGATCACCACACCAGCTAAAAATGGGAAGCATTTGGCTGCAATTACCACACAAACACAAAATACGGCTCTATTACTGAAGCCCTGGGAATTCTAATGGAAAAAAAAAAAAAAAGAGTACGCAACTTGCTTCTTACCTCAACAGTGTCACCAATTAAAGGCACAATATCGTCCAGTATAGGTTTAAAATTCTGTTGGTCACTGATGGTCAGTTCAGTCTGTGAATCTGTCCCTTTGCCAACACTGGCCATTGTCTCTTCTTGAGGATCCAAACTAGATGCTATGAGTGCAGCAGACAATACCTCCACTTGTGCTGCAGCATATGAAAGAGAAATACATGAGACTGAACTTCAGTAAAATCCCAGTGAGTCCACAGATCACCTTTTAGACAATGACTAACTGGAAGACAGCTGAAGAACGACAGGGGATGCACAAATTTAAGATTATTGACTGTTAGCAAATCTCAAACTGAAGGCAATTAGTGTAAAATGTAAGGCAAATGAACATTAACAATTTTTTTTTTCCTGAGGCTTCTCAACCACACTACAGTTGTGCAGTAAAATTTGTCTTTAAAAACAAATAACACCCCCAGCCCCCCCAGGAGTAAAACACTGTTGTTATGGCAGGATCAGTACATATTAGTGGTAAAAGTAGCCTTTGATACTGAACAGCACATGAATACTAACTTACTGACTGGGTCTTCTGTGGGAGGTGGGAACAGGAGAGAAAAGGGAAAAATAATTCACACAAAGGTTGAGAACAGGCTTATTCATACAGAACAGATTTAGGTTCTGAGAAGCTGTGTCTCTATATATACGGTCGCTCAGTTTTTACATTTTTATAGTAACTCTAAAGCAGGACCTACATAGGAGGATGTTAGACCCCAGTAACTCCTTTCTGCACAGAATACTTTAGCCTTACATCCTCCAGAAAAATAATAAAGGCTGCACTGTTTGATGTTCTCTTATTCATCAAAAGGAAGCATTAGCACTTCAGACACTGTCATCTACTCTTTTGAAACAGACCCAGCAGTTCTGAGACTGCTCTTCTTTCCATCCCTCCGCTTACTGCTAATTAAAAAAAACCACTTTGTTGAGCAGTGTTCCTTGGATATAGCCTGACCCAAGCAGATCAGCTACCAGAGGCAATCTTAGCTGCAAGCGACACAGAATTCAGTGCAGACTGAGCTACCCTGCCTCCCTCCTTCTCCACTTTTTTCCAAGAGGGTAAGAAGGAATTAAATTTACCCAACCATCCAGAAGCTCAGTTTCTCATAGAATTTGTTTTTTCCAAGTTTTTTTAAATGCTCCTCATGAAATTAAACAATAAACAATAGCTTGTTTTTAAACCCACATTGCCATACCAGGTTAGAGAGTCTGAATTTCTTCTACTTGTTTTTGTGTCTGTTTTGTTTAATAGGGTTACTAACAAGGCTTAAAAGGCATTTGAACTTATTTGTAGATAGGAGAAACAGATATGCAATACATCTGTTACAAGAAGCAAAATTATAACAGCACAATCTTAGCTAGCAAAAATTGGAAAACACCCTACAGGTTCACTGGTTTCTACGTAGAGTTTGATGAGCAGGAATAAACACAATGCTAGTTCCATAATTGCATCAAATCTCTGACAGAATAACCAAAAGACATTCCTGCTGTGTTACTTTAATTCACAGGAAAAAAAAAATATCACAAATTAAAGATTTAAAAATAAAACTAACATCATACTAATACTTCCTCCATAAAACACAGTGTCAGAAAATACATTTTCAATATATTGTAATATATAATTTATAAATACACATAGAAAAATGAGGAATTTTACACGTTGCAAGATTAACAAAAGCTTTCTGTGACTTCACTCTTCAAGTGTTACTTCACTTACAGTAAACCTCTGTACTTTAAGGCCCATGAGAATAAACAAGATCAAGGTTAGTAAATTCCTATAAAGCTTGTAAATCAAATAAATTACCCAAACCCATGCAAAATAGGTGGTCACTTCAGAGCACCTGCTAAGGCAAGAAATGCCTGTCTGATTTCCAATTTATTCTCATTTAGAGAAATCAAGCAAGAAAATTAAAAAGAACTACATTTTGCTGCACATCAAGATGATGCTTTTCATTAGGACTTATTTCTTGAAGGACAGCTTAATGGAAAATGTACACGCCTCTCATTTTCACTTCAAAGCCAAGAAAGCTTATCCTGACGAGGTGACACATACTGCTTCAACTCTGAGCATGTAGTTACTGAAAAATCCACACAGAGCTCTAAAGATTACTCTAGTAGCAAGAGCAAAGCTATCTGCAGCAGAAATTGAGAATTTTCCATGACGTATTCCCCACACATGCCCCACTGTCAGTCTGCATGCTTGGGCCACCACATAGGGACTTAATGGGATGGAGACCACAAGTATCCTGATTTCCTCTGTCTGCCCTAAAGGAGATAACGACACAAACGTTCATCTCGTCAGCTTCCTGTCAATTCTACAATCCCAAGATGGGGTGATGAAGGACTGGAGAGGCCAAACTCCCAAGGATTTCACTGATTGGCAAGTGTCGTCTTTATTGAGTGCTTCTCCATAGGTCCTTGTCACACCAAAGGTGACTTCAGTTCTGTAGTTCACCAAAAGGTGAATGACCTGACATCTGCAAATATCTTAAGGTCCTAGCTTAGTAAAGGAGGAAGAGAAAGAGAGTGGATGTGCAAGTGCATGCATATGTGTGCAGACTCTAGGTGGCTGCCTTGATACCGAAACTTGAAACAGCTTTCTAACGAGCTGTCTTCACCACCGCAGGCACAGGTGCCAGGGCACATCCCCTCATAATCCCATCACACACAGTCCAAGATCTATACTGATACCCTCCTGACTGAGGCGGCTGCTGCTGCTCCTCCTCATCTCCCACAAAGATCTTTCCTGAAGCCAGAAGACGGGCAGACAGAAAAGCATTAAAAATACAAAGGATAAGGGTCCTTTCTCACACATGACGGGGAAAAAGCCCTAGAGCTCTCGGGAAGCAAGGTTTTGTGAGGAAGACTGGAAGGGAATCTGCTGGCTAACCAGCTTTCACAACTACCTTCAGTAAAAACTGAAGTGTAAAGTTCAGCTTTGTGCATAACGCAGAACTCATGTATTGCATTAGTAAAATAAAGGTCAATGTTCACTGGACCTTAAGCCACCTGCTAATTAACTCTTGCTTTGACTTCTGCGTCAGGTGAGAGGTATTTTTCGGCAAAGAATTATTTATTCTTGGCTACTGTACCTGCATCCTAACAATAACTGGCACAACCTTTAAATTCAAAACCACATTTTATCCGCCCTTATTAAATTTCCTGGTCCTCAGGAGTTTCTGTCCTTTCAACATGCTTTATTATTGTTTTCTGTTTCTCCTCACATTTCACTAGAAGACAATGATATTTACAAGTCGCATGCTCCCTTTTTTTTCCTGAAGAATTTGCTTTCCTTACCTTCACTTCTTACTCAAAGGCAAAAGCTATGGGCTGCATTAGTGGGTACAGAGGAGTATCTTCTCCACTTCCTCTCCACCTACTGTTCCATTAGCAACATACTTTAGATGTTTGCCGCAGGCATGGCTAGTAGCCTAACTTACAAACAATTTTTACAAGGAATGGGATCAACTGACCACACATTTAGGCTGGTTTATCCCTATCAGGTCTCCATTTGGCAAAGCAGCCTGTAACTGGCATAAACCACAGTTAACCTCAGTAACCTGCAAGTCAGGCTTTCTTACTTCCCCCAAATAACATTCAGAAAAGCTGACATTACATGATTCAGCACTTTCTATGCAGAACATCATCAGACAAATCAAGCTGAAGAAAATGTCCCTGGAATGAAAATAAGGAAATACAAACATCTGTGGAAAGAAAAGCAAGCTCTGAAATGTGAAGACAGCAGCAGCCCCAGGGAGCTGTAAAAAGGTGAGCTGAATAAAGACCCCGGGATCATCTTAAAAAAGCTGGTATACTTCAAAGGAATGTGCAGGTTTCCATCTTCCAGTCTGTGACCCTCAAGGCTATCTGGCCAGTGGACTGGAAAGGCCCTATTAACAGGGATTACATACAACTGCCTGACTTTACATAGCCTGAATAGCTCTGCTAGCCTAGGAGGTCTCTCTGATGTGCTGCTCCCACCAGGCAGATAATCTTATGAAACCCTTCTCTACTCTTCAAGAGCTTCTAAAATGGAAGCTGTATATTCACTTCAATAATTCAGTCTGGGTCAATGCTCAGTTAGACCCAATAAACTTGGCACACTTGAAGGCAAAAACACAAGACCACAATAAAAAAGACCTTACAGAAAAATGGAGAAGAATGACTGAGAATAAAATGGATAATGCATAAAATGAAAACTATGTATCACAGTTCAATATTAAAAACAATTAAATCAATAATAAAAACAATTAATCCTTATTTAGTACGTATGCTAACCACAAATTAATTTCCTGATCAACAGCTTATGCCATTGAACCATCTACTTGATTATACTGTCAAGGCAGGCAGGCAGAAGTTTATACTGGTAACTGGATGTGTATTCATGCCCTGGGTTCAGCTTAAACCATGACAATTCACTTTATGGAAAGAATTGCACCACCTTTAAACATCTTTACACAAATGGAAGTCCCCCTTCAGTTAATCTCTGATTTTCATAATTAAATCAAAATAGATACAATCTCTTTAAGGACCAGAAGAAAGTAGTGCTTCTGACTTTTAAAATGACTGAAAGGTTAAAACCCACACTGCTAAAGCAACATATCCCTACCTCCAAACACTAAAAATGCTTCAGTATTTTTACTATACCTTTAACATCTGGATCGTCCATATGGGGTTCCAAATTTTCTATCATTTCTTCCAATTCTTTCCTTTTTGTCATAGGAATGTTTGAAGATACTTGCATAGTGAGTTCCTGAATTTCTCTATCAAGTATTATCTCAGAAGTCTGCTGAAGCTCAAGGTCAATATCTATTTCAGGAAGTGGAGTCCTCCAGAAATGGAAAGAGTTGTACAATTCCTGCTCTGAGAGAGAGGTTTCCTGTGAATTCAGCCTGGCCTCCCGCAGACCTGCTGTACAGCAATGAGAACTTTGCTCGTTCTCATCAGCCATTTCCCCACAAGATTCTGAGGACAAAGTGCAATGGAAGGATGACTCAGTCTGGAAATCACTTTCCCTCTGGGAGTGATTTGACACTGTATTTTGATCTTCCATGGCATTTTCAAGTTTTGTTGCAAAATCATTGTTATCAACATGTGAAGACAAATCCTCTGTCTGGTTGTGCTCATCCTCTGTTGTAACATCTTCTGTAGTCCTGACTTGCTCACTGTTGAGTGCCAAAGCAATTGAACATTTAAAAACCAAAATATACTCATTGCAAACAGATGCTCTTGAGAAGTCACTCACATGCTATCAGCTTGCTATTTACAAAACTAGATTTACTTATAGTATGGAAAAATAAATCCTAGAATTACAGAATGGTTGAGGCTGGAAGGGCCCTCTGGAGACCATCTGGGCCATCCTCCCTGTTGAAGCAGAGCCACCCAAAAGCAGTTGCCCAGGGCTTTTGAATACTTTGGAAGATGGTGACTCCACAGCCTCCCTATTCAACCTCTGCCCATGCTTGGTCAGCCCTCACAGGTGTAAAAAAGGAAGTTAAAAAATTATATATATATTTTATTTTTATTTATTTATTTATTTTCCTGATATTCAGAGGGAACTTCTAGTGTTTCAGGTTATGCCCATTGCACACTGCTCTTGCACTGGGCACCACTGAAAAAAGCCTGGCTCTATCCTCTTTGCAGCCTCCTTTCACATGTTTCTACATACTGATAAGTATGTAGCCTTCTCTTCTCCAGGCTGAGCACTCCCAGCTCTCCCAGCCTCTCCTCACAGGAGAGATACTCCAGGCCCTTCATGACCTTTGCTGGACTCTTTCCAGTACGTCCACTTGCACTAAGAAGCCCAGAACTGGATCCAACACTCTACCTGTGATCTCACCAGCGCCAAGCAGAAGGGAAGAACCACCTCCCTCGACCTGCTGGCAACACTCCTCCTTACACAGCCAAGGATACCATCAGCTTTCTTTGCAGCAAGAGCACATTGCTGGCTCATGGTCAACCTGGTGTTCACTATGACCCTTAAGGCCTTTTCTGCAAAGCAGCTCTCCACTCAGTGAGACCCCAGCATGTACTGGTGCCTGGGGCTGTACCCCCCCCCCCAGCTGCAGGACTTTGCACTTCCCCTTGTTAAATTTCAACAGGTTCCTGCCAACCCAGTTCTCCAGCCTAAGGCCCTTCTGGATGGCAACGTGACCCTGTGGCACATCAGCCACAATTCCCAGCTTACATCATCAGCAAACTTGAGGGTACATCCTGTTCCACCATCCAGATCAATAGTAAGACGTTAAACAGAACTTCACCCAACACTGACCCGAGGTGCATGACCAGTTACTGGCTTCCACCTATTTGTCACTGATCAGCACCCTCTGGGCCCGGCCATTCAGCCAGCTGTCAATCCACCTCACTGTCTCCTCATTCACCCATATTTCATCAGCTTCTCTATGAAGATCTGATGGGAGACCATGTCAAAAGCCTTACTGAAATCTAGGTAGTCTATATCCACTGCTCTTGCTTATTTAAGTCAGTTTTTTCATTACAGAAGGTATGTCCTAAGGTAGCATAAGTTACTGAATAGTCATGTCTTTTTTAGCATATAACTGAGAATTTTGGCAGCCTGTGAAGCAAGATGAGAAGTTCCAGACCCTTCCATTTACCAAGATAAATATACAATTCATACAGGAAAGTTCATTTTCTTAAACTTGCAGTTCATACGAAAAAAAAAAAAAAAGAATAAAAAATAATTAGTAGATTTAGTAAATTCTTTACCTGTTTTCCTGCACAGAACCACCACCTTCTGGGTTTTTACCATCTTCTTCTTTGAAGTACTGGCCACTGCTGGATGGATTAGCAAAAGTTGATATGAAAGGCCCCAAAGACTGAAACGCGGCCTGGCGGACCTAGTGGAAAGGGTCCACAAGGTGGAAAAGAAAAAAGAGTTATTTATATATATAAATCACACCTGCCCTTTAAAACATAAATGCCTGCTACTAGGAACTGGAAGGGTCATAAGCCTACTGAGGAAAACAACAGCAGAGGCTCTTGTCTGGAAAGAGTCAGTCAGTCACGTACATAAAGTGCGAGATAAAAAAAAGTTAAGAATAAGCAGGGTAAAACCAGCTAAATCATGGCAATTAGGTTGACAGGCCTATTTCCCACAACCGAAGAAATCATTATTATTTAGAAAGCAGAAGCAGGTAAAATTGAAAGCTCAGCTGAGAATTTTAACAACTTGAAAGGATAAAAATTATGTGCGGTGAACAGACATTTCACCACCATAAGTCTGATTAATGATAAGCTCTGTGTTTCTTTCCATTTCCTATCTGGCCATGTTGTTCATTTGTTTCTCCTTTCTCCTACAATTTATTCTTCTCCTCCCAATAAATTATCTGCTCTTTTTATTTTTTATTTGCTTCATTCTGCTGGGCTATAACTTGAATGGTTTGCCAGAACCCATGAGCTCATGCTCCTGTGCAAAAGATCTACTAGATCTACTTTTGGATCTCACAAGTCATCTGCTCAACAGAAAAAACTTAACATGATTTGAAGACAAAAAAAAAAACAAAACAAAACCCAACCAATGAAATAAAAAATCCCCACAAAAATGAAACAAAAATTAAAAAAACAAAACACCAAATAAGACCCCACCGACAACCAACCAAACCATCACACACACAAAACCCAGTACAAAACCAACCAAACCCAAACCCAACAAACACCACCACCACACTCCACTGGCCCACTGCTCCCCAAAACAAGAGGCAGTGGTAGGGGACCTCAAGAAATACAAATGCATCACATATACTTTTCCAAGTCTGTTGATGATTTTCAGCAATATTAAGTCACAGGCAGTTCCTTAGCTAAGAAAAGCTATCTTCCTGACAGTTTTTCTGATATGCTGTAGTGAAAACGTGAGGGACTTCCTACACCCACTGACAAACTAAGCAGTCTGAGAAGAATTTTGCTTGAGGCCAGGGGAACAAATTGTGTTATCCACACCTATGGGGAGAAATTTTATATGGACTATCAGAGTAAAATCCTTTACATATGACAGCTAGTCAAGAAATAAAAAGCAATTCTTACCCATCGTGAAGGATCACTAATCAAATTAATAAAAAGGGTTGATAATTTTGTCCTCCGGACTTCCTGTGATGTTGCACAAGAAACTGCCATGAAGCATTCAGCACAGGCTTTCCTAACTCCCCACACATTATCAGAGCAGAGCTGGAAAAACCTCGGCAGCTGTTAGGAACATAGTGAGTAAATTTGCAAGTCTTAGCAGGCAGTACTTGTTTAGAAGCAAGTTCTTTTTTTCACATTCATCTCCTGCATCTGGTTCTCTCTCCTCACACTCAGAAACATTAGTTTAATATTTGCAAGACAAAGAGCACACATTCAGTAGCACCACCCTTCTAATCAGTTGCTCTTATGTTACTTATGGATACAGATAAGGACAATTCACCTGTGTGAAGAGCAAGAAAGTATTATTTTCTAACCGCCTTTTATATGTGTATATATATGTGTGTGTGTGTATTTGTAAGAGCCTCACTGAAATGCAAAAGAGCATCTTCAGAAAGAAAAACAACCCTTTCTTTCCCAATTTTTCATTGTTAGGTTTATAAATCTCTGTCACTACCTACCCTATAAAGCAGGACCTAAGTGCATAAAGGAAGAGGGAAATGAGAGAAACACTGCATTTGGCACAAAAGCAAACATGTATGAACAGACCAGGGAGTTTGCTAATAAAACTGAAGTATTCTGAAGTTGGTCAGGTGCTTGGGGGTTTGTTGGAAATGGTAACAGTAAGGATGAAATGGTGGACAGTGCAGGTGAAGCAAAGACATGCAGGTCATCACACAGCTGCCTGCATTTTCAGTAGGCAGTGTTGAAAGTAATATGACTGTTGCTACAGCTCTACTGATCTTCAGCTGTTCCTACTTTCTGCAGCAAAGCTTTCTGGACTTTGCTCCTGATTAAAAGCATTTATGTTATATCCCAAAGTTCTATCTAAAGCCATTCAGCTTCCCCCTCCCCCTCCTTTTTTTTTTACTATACAGAAGAGGCAGAAAATGGCATTTTCTGTTACGGAAAGAGATCCTCAACCATCCCAGCCACGTTATTGCTTCCACATAAAATAACTTTTTTATTTCAAAGTTTAATTGCACACTCTATGAAGTTTTAACCCAAATTTATGACATATATAACTAAAAGATCATTTGTGGGAGATAGATCAATTTACATCCCAAATCAAGAAACATACAGGATGTAAATCTGCACAGTGATACTTCCTTATCAAATAGCTTAAATCACACAGTACCTAGGGAAAAATGCAGCAGATGCTGTAAGAATGCAAGAAATGCCCTGAAGGTCTGCTAGGCCTACCACATCTGTAAAACGGCACAGAGCCTTTTTCTAAGTCATGCATCTAAGTCCTTCACTAATCCATGGCACTCACTCAAAGTCTTCTGGCCCTCAACAAACTCACTATTCACATCCCCAAGAGGAATAAGTTGGAAGAAGGAGCCCAGCAACTGTCAGGCTGATTTCTGCTCCCTACCCCTGTAATGTGTCTAAGCTTATGAACATCCACCAGCTCCTCTGACCCACCAGGAGAATGGGGGGCACTGCTAAAGGTCCTCTACTTACTTCCCCCTGCTCCATTCAGTTCTCTCCTTTTCCATTTTCAATTTGCATCTCTCCCCTTTACTTCACTTGTCATTGCCCAGATTGACTTCTTTTTTCTGCCTTTCTTTCTCTTTCCCTTCTTCCCAGAAGAGCTGTGAGGCTTTATCAGAGTCAGGAAAACTGACTTTAAAAGATTAAACCAATGAACAGCAGCATTAACTGATGCCATTTAAAAAGAGACCACATAAGCCTCACCACTTCTAGCAGTCTATACCTCCCATGCTCCTCCTGTATCTACAACCTCTCACTGCATTTATGGACATTAGAAGACACATTTCTGAATACTTCTTGCCTAATGTATTTCTGAACTTGCAAACACTACTCTGACTGCACCACCCAAAATATTTTCTTCAGTCTGGTTTAACTCTTCTCCCAACTTTAAAACTGAGCACCCCTTAGCTCTAGACTGTGTGTCCTGGCAAGTAAGAATGCTGTATTCATAGTAACGTTGAGATTTTGTAAATGTCACTCATACCCTCACATCAGCAGAACTGAAGAGTCCCTGCTTGTTTAGTTTCTTCTTACTGAATCAATGTAGTAGTTGTTCAATCATTTTAGCTGCCCTTCCCCTGTGTCTTTTCCTGCTCCAGTATTGATTTATATTAAAAAGTATTAAAAAACAGCTTACCAGCATTTCTTCAGTGGCTTGTTGCCCAACCACGCTGCAGATATCTCCAAAATTGGCTGCACATACCTTGCAGACAAAATGCAAAAAAAGTAACCACTAAGACTGTAGTTTTAATACAGCAAACAAAAACCAAAACAAAAAAATAAACAGCTTCTAAAAACATAAAGCCAGGTTTCAGCATAAACTCAGCAACAGCAACTTCCCCATTCCATCAGTTCCCATGGTTAAAAAGAAAATTAAAACTTGTTTTCTTCATTTCAAGCATAATCAGCCTTTTTTAATCATGTAAGAACCATCCCAGATCTTAAGTGAAAGGGAAGAATAAAATGTGTTCAAAGTGCTGTCAGAGTCATAGAATAGTTAGAGATGGAAAGGACCTTAAGATCATCTAGTTCCAACCCCGCTGCCATAAGCAGGGACACCTCACATTAAACTGTGCCACCCAAGGCTTCGTCTAACCTGGCCTTGAATACCACCAGGGATGGAGCACTCACAAACTCCCTGGGCAACCCATTGCTTAAAGAATACAAGAAGTTATCACGGAAAATAAGCTATGAAATTGCAGGGTGAAACCAAAACACAGCCTCAGCACCTAAATACCGTGACAGAGAATTGGTTTATTTCATCTTAACGAGCATCTTTAATCTTATCTACAATCTACCATATAAGCTGAGGTGGCTGATGTTGTATCTGTTACAGCTGGTTCACATTTTCATAACCACCTACACAAACTTAGGACAAGCAGATTCTTTCCTTAGTCCTGATAATAAAGGTTAGAACTCTGGGAAAAAACTCAGTGTCAAATACAAAATCTGTGGAAATGTGAGCTACAAAGAAACCCCATAGCTTTCACTTATGCATGTCACAAATGAGACCTAGTAGGAAAAACCCATTTAGCCAAATGCAATTTCCAAGTTCATGACACTCATTTCACAGGCAATCCAGATCAGATGCTGATAACTCATACCTTACGAACATGAAACATTCTGCAGTCACAGCACATCTCGCAAAACCTAGGAAGAACAAGCCTTTCTGTGATGTCCTTTCCCACCATGGAGGCCATTTTGCACATTATCTAAAGGCAAGACAGACACTAATCAGGGATGCCTGCATAACACAAAATTCTGTGTCAGTTAAGCAGAGGCTTTTTATGTTTATTTTTCATTTGTATGCACATAATGTTAATGAAAACTCTTTTCTCTTTAATACCACATGGATGTGCAACTTGGAAACATGCTACCATGACTGGAATATCAAGCATTCAAGCAAACCTTATACTGTGATTTGGTTTTGGTGATACTTACAGCCACGGCTTCTGTCTTCACATCATCATTGCTGTCTGGAGCTGTCAGATCTATCAGAACAGGGCATACTTTGGTTTCCACATCGTATCTCTCTATGAGTTCTTGCTCCAACAGAACTAACAATGCTGCCTGGCTTGTTTTTCTCACCTATCATGAAAAGACAAAAGAATGAAGGAATTCAAAGAGAGGGGTTTTTTGTTTGAATAAATGTCCTTTATTTTGGAAGCTGTACCTACATACTGTCACACATCTATACTAGTTGCACTCTGCAAGAGGACAAATGCTCCAAAAGCACTTCTGCAAACACTTCATTTTTGAAACAAACTATGTTTGAACTGAAGAGCAACTGCACATTATAAACTAAGGCAGTGCTGTTATAAAGTGCCCACCTAAATACTTCCCAAAACAGAGGACAGCAATGTCAAAAAAAGTAGCCATGGAAGAGTTCATGAAATACATAAAGCAAAGCAGGACAACTACCTAGGAATAACAAAGTTTTAAGGACCATGAATTTTAAACAAATCCTCTTTTTCTGAGATCAAAGTGTTTGGCTGACACCAAATAACTATGTTTATTTTGAACATATTTGAAATGCTGAGACACTATTTTGTTCAGTTCTATCTGTGGAAAAAGAACAAAGACTGTACAAAAATAAGATAGCCATTAATAATTGACTTTGTACATGGCAACCCCTGCCTCTCAGAAAAAAGGAATTTAAACAGAAGAGAAAGCATTACATACAGTAAGAGACTACATACTGCAATGCAGTAATTTTGAAAACATCTTTAAGACCTTTGTTTCAGAGCAAACCAGCCAAATGAATTATGGAGTATCAACAGAGGTTAAGATGATGAAAAGAATCACTGAATCTGCTAGTAGGAGAATATCAAGCACAAGTATGGTTGTTATATTATACATGAATTCGCAAAACAGCTAATTCATGCATAAATTCATGTATATTACTAAGAAACATAGACTCGGGTAAGTATTTTTAATTACAGAAAATCTGGGAAAGGCAAGGGAAAAGAAGTAACATTGAAGAGGCCCAAAATATTTTAAAATAATATATTACCTAGAAGTAGTCTAGTCTGAAATGATGTGGAAAAGCCTACGAAAAAGCTTGAGGCAAAGTAACTCACACACACAAAGAAACAAAACACAAAAGTTCAATCCCAAAGTTCATTGAATTGATATAGAAATAACTGGTCATGAAGGTACATAATGGTGTTTAAAAAATGAATTGTATTGAGGAGTCTGGTTTTTGTGACCTACTGTTACTTTTTGCCAGAATTTAAATTACGTAAGCTTATCAAAATGACTGTTTAGTTTTTGCCCATGAGAATATAATACCAGATAAAGGACCCCAAATCAGAACAGATCATGTTCGATGGAAAAAAAAAATGTTTGGAAAACTATTTTAAGTAAAGTTCAGAGTGCCATGTATTTCATGTCCATTCAAACTTTTTACCCCAAAATACGACACACTTATATGACGATATGTTATTTGAATAGAGCAGCACATCAGGTGTATTCAACTAGCAAATAAACTATTTGTAAAAGATACTTACCTGATTATTCTGGTCTGCGAGGTATCGCACCACAATAGGCAGTAAGTATTTGGAAAAAGCATATGGGATTGAAGGTCTGTTCTCTTGACAGAACATAGCAATATGAGGCACCTGTTCCATCAGTTCTGCTCGCACTGTTGGCTCTGTCAGGGTCAAAATAAAACAACAAAAAAGGCACAATAAATGTTTACAAGCACAGTGCTGAAATAAGCTGGTTCTGTACATACAAATTATGTTCTCAAGGGCTCATGTCAGTGTTTCTGTCGAGGTTCATTTTGACAGGCACCATCTTTTGCCAGAACTAGGTACAACTACACTCTGTACTGCTGAACTACTAAAAGGAAAGGTCCAACATTCCCAGTAATAAAAACATGTCAAAACTAAGACAGCAAACCACCAAACATCACAAATATCATAACCTGTCTGAACTCCCTATGAGCATCCCTTACTTTAAAGAAACCTGCTAAGCAGAAAGTTAACCCAAAATTGATACCAATAAGAAGAAATGAACTGAAGGAGACTCCTTGTCACAGTCTCTCACACAATCAAAGGAGATTAGCTGTTTTCAAGACTAAAGTTGGCAAAACCACCTAATTTCTTCCTACATAGGATTCTGGTCCTCTGACAAGGCCTACCTTCTTCACTTCTGGAAAAGGAACCTGAAATGTGCAAGAGAATGTAATCCTTTTACACCTCAACATGGTTTTTCCATCTGTGTGATCACCTCCCCAAAGATGGTTAAGCTAAGAGGCCTTGAAAACACCCTCCATTTGCATCTGCATAGTAGCCAATTGAGAGCACAGCAGCTACAGACAAGAGTCCTTCCTTCCTGAGATGGAGAAAGTCATCATCACTGCTGATAAGACTGTGCACAGCCCCTTACCCAAGAGCAACTCTTTTGAAATGGCTGCAGATGGGAAACAGAGCAGAATGACAAACTATCAGGCTGGGCAAGGAGGGATGGTTGACTGAAAGGCAAGTGACAAGGAGATAAGACTAGCAACTGAAGGTAAGGGAGACTGGAACTTGCTGGATAAGAAACTGGAACCAGGGCCCAATGACAGGGCTGGAGGGAATTGCTTCCAGCTTTCCCATGAGGCTGCTATTTCAAGCCGTGCCCAGGACATGATTCTGGGTGATAAGGGTACAAGATACCCATGATAAGGGTACAAGAGGCTTCTGTCACAACACTTACCACCAGGATGTAATTCTCACTTCTTAAGACTTCTTACTCATTTCTTGCAGCAGACAATGACTTGGGGGCAGGGGAGGACAGAGGGAAGAGAGAGTGAGGCAGATAAATTTGGCTGAGGCTGCATGTTTGGCAGCAGTGCTTCTTAAATTGTTTCTGAATTTGCTTCAGGCAATTCCCACTCTCCCAAGCCCAAAAATTGTGGCTTCCATTATGCCAATGCAACTGTTTGTGCAGCCAGACAACAAACCATATCAAAGAACTGATCTGGCTGACATAGCTTTTGTCTCACCACAGCAATGTGATTAAACAGCAAGAACTGACATTCAGATTGGTTTCCCTGTGGAATCACACATTTCCCCCAAATAGCAGAACTATCTGATGATAGAAGCAAGGCAAGTGGTGGTAAGAGAGGGTGCTGGGACTGCTTACTGGGATACTACCAAAACAGATTATCAAAGTGAAAGAAGCAAAATGCTGAGAAAACCATTTCATTCCTTTGCCTAGCATGAAGCTGTGCAAAATACACAAACCAGACTCTTCAGGGAGTAACTGCACACTACTTATTTGACTGCAGTCAGAATTTTGTGTCATGATGACTGAATACCACCACTGCAATCAAAGCCAACAAGAACTATGTATTAAGCATATCAAGAGCTATGTATAAAGCTTCAGACACTAGACACTCAAAATGGGCAGACTGTTTTGACTTCGATCCCTCTACAGTTTGTCCACCCCTGGTGAAGTAATGGCAACACTTCCTTTCCCCAAATTGACTGGGCTTGCTGTGAAACTGAATTTGTAAATTTCTTTATGAGGCACTCCAGTAGGACAGCAATGAGTACCAAAAAGATTAAGATTCTTGTTTCTTCAGAACAGGGTTCATCTATTATGCAACACTTCAGACAGCAGCCACACCACCTGACAACACGGAAGAGCTGCTCATGTAAAGTGAGCCCCCTTCTTCCTGAGCTACCAAGAAAGCTCTGGCTTTGTGAGGAATACAGACAGATGAGATGATGCAATTAAAGATTTGAAAAATTCATGCCCAGGAAAGAATTAGAACTCTAAAGTCACCTTAGTTCTTACATTCCCTAACTTCTAAGTACATGGCTCTATGGTATTACTAAGGTCAATTCAAACCAACAAACAAATGAGCACTGTGTATGTAACTGGCTATGTAACCAACACCATAATTCACTATCAAAAAGGCATTTGTGCTGTTCTTGGGGAATTACTGCTGCTATGCAAGAACCTTAACCTTCAGCTTACCAATTTAGATAAGAGCTCAATTCTTCCAAATGCTGAAGCGTATGTTCCAGTGTGTACTGAACAGAAACTAATCTTGCAGTCTGATGGGGTTACAGTACAGCTTTTCCTTGCATTATGTTTCCTAAAGATCCAAGCAACAATGCCAAAAATTTCCACTAAAGATACAGCACTTTCTCATTCCCTTTGTACATTCCTCAGCTTTGCCCTTAGCTTAGACGGGTGGCAGATCCAAGTAGATTCCAGCAGACTTCAATACAAGACAGTGTCTGGCATTTCAATTTAAACTTTCCTGTTGTTTGTAACAAAGTTTCTGGTTTTGCCATCAACACAGTGAACAGAGCATGGTAGTTATCAGTTAAAATAATTACACACAGCTTCTTATAGCATTAACTCATCCAGCTGAGGAACACATCTGTATTATATATTTTTTGCACTGTAAAATACAGTCAGGACCAGGCTTTCACACAGTATAAACAAAATCTGAGTGGAGAATTTTGCTTCACATCAAGACAGAAAGTTTCTATTTTAGGCACGCTGGAAAAATCACTGGGTACAATTAGGTTCTCCATAGCATTTGCTTGAACAGTTTTTTTCCATTTGGCAGAGGAAGTATTTTTAAATGCCGCTCTTTTCAAGCTATCTCCTGAAGGTACAAGTCTGTGCCTTAAAGTAATAGGCTACAAGTTAAAAAAAATGCTGCAACTTGTCAAAACAAAAGAAATGTGGAAAGAAATACTAATACAAAAAAAAAAAAAATAGATCTCAGAAGCAAAGTCACGCTTGTTTTCCTCAGTCACTAGGCACTTCGTTTGATTCCAGGTCTTGTGTATTCCCTAGATACAGAATTATACTGAATTGACGTTTAGAAAACAAGCAAAACAAGGAGAATGATAGAAGAAAGTGAAAATAGACTTCCATTTCTTCTGTTTGTGAAATAACTTTAAAAATCAGCTGCTAGAATAAAATGACACAGTTCTATTTTTAGACGACATGAAGCCAGCAATATATTCGAACCAACATCTCCAGAACCTGGGCAGATTTTGATCTGCACACACCAACCTTCAGTGTTAGCCATTTCACAAATCAACTTCCCTAACTGACGTCAAAATCATAGAGGTAAATTAACTGTTCCTTCCTCATGTATGGAAAACCACTCGGGATTTCCCTTACAATTTCACACCATCTCTCATGTAATCAAAATGCCACAATACTCATCGAGCTACTCCTAGCACATAAGCTTCGCTTTCCTGTATAAGTGTGTAATGTTTATTTCATCCCTGCTGAGGCTCTGAGGAAGTAAAGCACCACAGTTAGCTGTATACTAGAAATTAAAAGGGGATTACTGCAGAGCTGCACAGTGTAATACCAACTAATTGCACTAGAACAGCTATTTGTAAGTGAAGCAATTATTCCAGAGCCAGCTCACAACTAGATTTATTTCACAACAGCTTACTCTGCAACAATGCAGAGTGTTTAGAAGAAATTCTGCAAAGCTCTCATTATCTCAGAATGACCATTCTGGAATACAACCAGAAATTTCCTCTACATTTGTGAGGGCCTGTAACATTTTTGTGTTCTGAAAGCGTAGATGAAGAACAACTACTGGTGATGTTAATGCTGCTTTAACCTACAATTTTGAGTGAATGTTTTAAGTACCCCTGAGTATTAATAATACTTGTTCTTATTCAGGGTTGTGAAAAGTTAAGGTGTAAGCACATCATTTTGCATTTACACTTTCATTCTTCTGAAAACAAAAATGAATTTGATGAAAGGCAAATTAAAATATTGACTCATACGTGCTAGAGAGAAACAAGCAGTGCAGAAGACACTTTTATGCCCTTCTCCCTGTAAAGATCCTCACTTCTGCATTCAGCCTGAATATTAAGGTCCACAGCCTACCAAGATGCCTACAGCATGGGCAAAGGTATGGGATTTATATACATGTCCATTCTCAAACAATATCATTTACATGACCAAAGACAGAGTTTGCACAAATTCTTCAGTTTGTCAACTCAACCTTTATTCATCCACTTTTTTCCCAAATGAAATTTCCCTTTCCCCTTTTTTTTCCTTCTAGTGTCATCCATATTCTTGACTTCCACCATTTCCTGTTTCATCTGCCCTTCCAACTTTCTTACCTTTTTAAAGATGAAAGAAAATCTAGGCAAGCACAATGCACCTGTCCCTTTTAGTTTAGGAATCCATCAGAAGGACTGATGTGTCCAGTGTGTGTGCTGCTTCAGTAGTCAGGTTCTTTACTCTTACTAACCAGAAATAGACCTCATTACTGACTGGCAGAGCGAGGAGTGAAACACAGACTAATGAGAGAGGGTAATGTCACCATTAGTCATCCATCAGATGAATGGAGAAATAAAAAAGGATCACATCGAGAAAAGGAAAATGCCTAGCTGAAGACAGGAGAAGTGGCATGGAAAATAGTTTCACACCATTATGGAAAATTCCCATTAATATTGCTTACATATCAGGATTCTGTTAAATGCAATGTTGTAATATGTGCTATTTGACAGGCATTGTTATCTCTCACTATGCCAACAACAACTGAAATGGTCTTACTAACATAAGTTAAGCAGTTAAGCACTCTGTTAAGTAATTAAGGTCATGAGGCCATCCACATTAAGCTGTGATTACACAGCTTCAAAACTTAATGATCAATTAGTCTAATAATTGTTTTGAATTCAGTTTGTTTTGCAAATTGCATTCATAACTGATTCTATGCAGCAAAGAGACTATTGGTCACTCAAGAGAAAAAAATCCTAGTTGTTTATATAGAATCAAATAAACACCGGTCCTCTAGGAAGTCACTTCCCTCCTCCTCCTCCCTTCCCCCCCTCCCCCC
>NDXB01011013.1:274170-284361 GCA_002631895.1 Agapornis roseicollis | reverse complement strand
GTGTTATGGTTGGTCTGATCATATTTTGGGGAAAAAAAAAAAAAAAAAAAAAAAAAAAAAACCAACACCAAACAACAACTAAACAAAAAACGTAGCCAAAAAAAAAACCCAACCCAACATGAACACAAAGCAACCAACCCAAACCCTAAACCAACCTAAACATGTTTCTTTTGCAAGCAAAGACCACATCTGAATAACATCAGCCCAACTACAAGACTCCTGAAGTTGCAGGACAAAGGACTGCTTATTTCTAGTTCACTGCTGTACTTGTATTTTAGATAATAGCAGCAGTAGCAAAGAGAGCATGGGTATTGTGTAAGACTAATGAATATCACCTATTAGAAACAAGATGAACAGTACATATGTAGTTTGACTTGCCAGCAGTTTGCATTTGCCCAGAGAAGCTGTGTCTGCCCCATCCCTGGCAGTGCTCAAGGCCAGGCTGGATAGGGCTTTAAGCAACCTGGTCTACTGGAAGGTGTCCCTGCCCATGATAGGGGGTCAGAACTAGATGAGCTTTAAGATTCCTTCCAACCCAAACCATTCTGTGAATTTATGATTATTTATTTATGAATTTAAACATGACAACTGGACTCCAAGTTGACCACCCAGGTATTTGGCTCTAACTAAGCAAGTCAAAACAGAGATACTTTGTTTTCTAATTCCAACTTCAGTTGTTTTGTTGTTTTGATTTGGTTTTTTGTTTGCTTTACAGAATAGATTAGAAAAAGTATCATAAATGGTAAAAAGCATCAGATAAGAGAAAAATTAAAACCAAGCCTAGTAATAGCAACCTTAACCAAAAACCCCAAACCCAACACCGTCCCCCCCAAAAAAAACAAACAAAATCCACTGTGCTGTACTTTGAATACTAGTCAAGCGAATGTATTAGTGTACAAGATCTAGATCCCTAATGAATTTTCACACGGTTTAAGACACAAGGATATTCTAATAACCTGTCTTACAGAAACAGGCTAAGTCAAATACTGCAACGGCTTGAGGCACAAGACTCACAATTGAGTTTACAGGAACTTAATTTGCGGGGCAGCTGAAGAATCCAGTGCTACTAGTTTGGCAGATCTGAGACAACTTCTACAATGCTGGAAAATCCTGAAATGCTGCTTTTACTGACACTGAGAAAATATCAACCCTGACTAAAAGTGTACTCCACCCCTGTTAAAGGAAACAAATGGATTTCAGCTCAACTCTTGGCTTCCATTACATTTTTATCCAAGCAAACTTCAATTTGACACACTTGGTCATCAATGAAAAGCCTATGGCTACAAAACTGCTGCACAAGGCCATTTCCCACTGGGGACACAGCTGTCCTATTTTCCAAACTTGAAATAAAGCTTCAGAAAATTTCTGATGATCAAAACGTTAACATATGCGGATTTTGAAGCAGAGCTCTGCTAAGAAAGCACTCTAGAAACAGTAGCACGCCACTGTTGTCAATTAAAGACACATTTAATCCTAAATGAATAGTGACCATTTTTCCTCTTAAAGAATCCTTGGAGAGATACTCAATATAATTGTGTACTGCTTACAATAGGCTATTTTTCCAGGCTAAACAAGGACATTCCCTCAGAAAAGTTAAAATGTGTGTTTTAAATTGTCCTGGGTTCAGCTGTCGCAGCAGCAGCTGCAGCAGCACATATATAACGGCTACACTTGAACTCAGGACATAAATGAAGACAGTAATGACAGAATAACAGAAATCAGCAGAATACTTTTTTACTCTTGGAAAGCATTATGTTCTGCTATCCCAGAAGGGAAAAGAGCTAACAGACATTAGACTAAAGAACGAACAGACATTAGACTAAAGAAAAGTTTTGTTCTCATGTAAGATTTAATACAAGTTTCTCTCCACAGCACTTCTACAATGACAAAAAATATGAACTGCTGATCTTCTGTGATGTTTTTCTGCTGAAGCCTTCCTTCTTCCTTCAGGTGCTTAAGCTGTATCAGCTATCTTGAAATCAAATCCTTAATTCTTTCTAGAGCACCTTCAACCTGGAATTCTTATGCAGCTCTGTCCACACTATTTTTCCCTTCACCCAGTCCCCCCACCACTTCTTAAACACTCATTTTCTTTTACATCTGTGGTTTTTTTTCTTATTTTCCTCCTCCTGGTTTTGCATTTTATTCCAAGCACCCAGTAGTCTCAATATACTCACAAGCAAAAGCCCTTCTGTATCTACAGAACCCTCTTACTCACTGCATCTTGTTACCAATTTCTGCTGCCTCTCTTACCTTCCCAACTGGTCGCCCAAAAGGGACCAAGAGAACAACTTCAGCATTTAAAATCCATCAAAAATAATAGAAGTTCTGCAAGATTGTTTTCAAGACACGAAATTAGGTTTTACAAACCTAAAACAATCATGTAGATCCACTAGGTAGCTGAAATACATAATTAGTTATTTAAGAAGGTACTGATGGAAAATCGTAATCCTACATTTTGAAGGGGCTTAATTATCTTCAGAAAAACAGTAAGGAAAAAGTCATCTTTGGGAGGATGATTTACCAAAACGAAATTTTACAGTATTTTATTGCATTTGCAGAAGCCTAGTTTGAACATCAAAGATGAGAAAGAACATATTGGTGCTGTGCTGAACACAGGTTCAGCAATTCTGACTCTCCCTCATTAAACCAGTAAAATGTTTAATGCTACCTACCTGAATCATCAGCTAATCTGCTGATTCTCTCCAACACAGCAATACAATCTCTCTCATCATCACTGACTTCCTTCAAAGTGTCCAGCAAACTTCGAGCCACCATTTGCCTAGTTTACGAGAAAGATTAAAAATTAGCATTATTTGTGTCCATAAATACAGCCAAACCCAAAAAGTTATGCAATCATACAAGCTTCTTAAACTAAACAGTAAAATTTTACAGATTCACTTTTAACTGTTAGTTCTGCTTGGGGAATCATTCTGATGACAACCCTAAAGAACTATTAACTTCAAATATAACATTAAAAGTACCCCTTTGGCTTACAAGGGTAAGAAAAACCAGCCACAAAGATAAAAAAGAGTAAACATCTGGCAAGAGGGCAAATAGGCACTGAATGTTAGGAAGTCAGTGCCAGCCTTCCACCCTCACCTCCGAATTCCCCAACTTGCTCCATATGAAGCAAGACAACACTACTACTGTCAATTTCAAGAAGAATTACAAACTTATTTCAGGAAAGCATGAGCACTCAATCTGAAGACTTCCATACTGACAGTGATGCTTAGAAACTAAACTTCACTCAAATGCTATCTGCAGCACTGTGAAAATAAAATGTACTATGCCTGAGACATATACTATGCGAAGTAGACAATGAAACATTAAGAAAATATTAAACAAGTCAGAATCAATAATTTTCTAAGGATTCATTTGTCAGTGACAAAGTTGGGGTTTTGCACTCCAAGGTTCTGTTGCAGCCTATGTTACAAAGTCATACCTGTCAGTTACCTACACAGGCCTAACCACTAACTTCTTAAACAATGCAGCTGGCAAAATATGGCAATCCACCTTTCTCTTCAACAGCCTGCAATAGCGTAACTCTCCCCCCTCTGCTTTTGGGTTAAACACGAGTTCAGAGAGGTAGCAGGATTATCCTAGCAGTGGCATGGGCCAAGGAACAGTGTCCAACATGCTGCTAGCTCCTGTACTGCCCAAGAGCAATTTATCAAAATGCTGAAGCAGCAAGGGTCAAGTGCAACATTATTTCCAGAACTGACTGATGGAAATGTTAGGAGGTAGCCCAGACATAAGCAATGTTTGTTGACAGACAGCAGTGCACTAAACAAGAGCAGAAGCATAGCTAAACTTGATCATGTTCACTACAAACACTGAACATCAGCAATGGTCACAAACTGGTAAGAAACAGATGGTTACATTCCTAGTGTACAGGGGAAGCCCAAGAGCTTTACAGTTCCACACAACTGGAGAAATGCGGTAGGTTTTCATGAATTCCCAAAGCTAAGCAGATACTCAGTCTGAGAAAATGGAAGTATCAATAATTTAAATGTTTCACATTGGCCCCTTGCAAAAGTATCTTGAACTAAACTGTTTTGACATTACAGTTGAACAAAATCCTGTAAGAAAACAAACTGCAAAACTTGTTTGCTTTTAACATATTTCTTCTCCCTCACTCTTTTCATCTTTGTAAACATGCAACATCTCTCAGCAGAGACCTTGATATGCAACTGGAAGTTCAGTTACCAAAATCCTAATGGAGGGAAAGAGACTATGTAACACACTAACCTAGAAGAAGAGTTGACTTGGTCTTTTTAAAGGGCTGGACACCTCTGAAAAGAGAAGATGGACAGATGAAGTATATTTCACAAGCCAGCCTGTCTGGATGCACATGTCAAACATAACCTTGGGAAGTGAGAGACAAGTCAACTGACCCACTGAGTTAGTCTCAGGAAGTAAGGAAGCACACTAAACAGCACTACATCCCATCCGGCTCCTGTGGACTATGGAATGGTTCTCTACTATGCTGTGAACTTTGAGCAGACTTACATCTCCTCATAGAGCTTTGTTAGCAGTATCCTGAACTGCGGTAGCTGGATCCCACAGTAAGTTTTTGCTAGCTCCTATGAGCTGGCCAGATGGTTATGCAGAAGTAGCCACCCTGTAAGCTGAAGGTCACAAACCTTCTGCTCAAGAGGAGATGAAAACACAAATCCTAACCTGAAGTAGACAGGACTTATTTATTAAATTCACTCAAAGCTAAGGGCCATTCAACTCTTCCCCTAGGCTAAATGTAGAATATGGCTCCCACCTGCACCCTGGTGCTATTACCCTCTTTTGCTTGTGAAGAAATTAATGGACCTACTTCTATATTTAGCAGCTTCCATTAAAAAGCTTTACAACAAAAGGCAACATGGCAAACTGGCAAAACTTAACTGGGTAGGCAGTCAGTAATAACAGGGTAATCTCTTAACTCCATCCATCCAGTGTCCTGGGAGATGATGTCCACTCATGCCCTCCAAACATTACAGGCTCTCTGACCTAGCTCTGCCACCATAGCCAGCAAGCTGCCAAAATTATTCTTGTGCCTCCAAGACACAAAAATAGGACACAGAGCTAAATCTACCTCACATTTGCCACAGCCTAAGAGCTAGTGTCTAGCAACTAACACACAGTGACTCAAGCCCTACAAACTCACACTTCAACATGCTCTGCTTAAGGAGAGCAGAGAGTAAGCAAGGGTGCACAGTGAGCTGTCCAGCAGTCTGATCTTTCTTCTCGTGCAAGCATTGGTGGTTGAGCTACAAAAAGCCTGCAACAGACAACTGCAATGAACTACCAATCCATAGTAGCACAGCATAAGGCAAGGCTGCCCAGCAACTGGTCAGATGAGTACCAGGTGAGCATTCATAAAATTGTAACTGAGCTCTGAAGGATGACCTGCCTGCTATAAACACAGAATGACAAAAAGGTGGACATGCTTCACATTCAAGAGGCAAGGAGATACCTCCTGTGACAGTCAAAAGGAAGAGGAGCTGTTTTCTTCTACAGGTAACAACATGTCCCCATAAACTGCATTCTAACAGGAAATCAGACTCTTTCAAGTACATATGTGACAGAAATGACTCCACAAACATTAATGATGATAATAATTATTTCAATAGCATACACTCTTATACTATACATTGCTCTTGGTTATCAGGGCACAATTTTCAGCTAGGATTAATGGTTTCTTGCTATTTCCCTCTTGCCACTGGCTTGGGTTTGTGCAGTGCTTGCTTCTAATGAGATATCAAGCTCCACTAAAAACTTCTACCTTTATACATTCTCACTGCCAGCAGAGTTGTCTTCATTGCAGCAACTAATAGAATTGTATCTTTTTGTTCATTCAGTCAGATCTGATTCCCAAATCCTCCAAGTCCAAAGAGATTTTTTTTAGGTGCTCTGGCAAGTGACACTTCAAATCAGTGACCCTACAGCTGTGAACTCTCTAAGGAAATTATTTATTCACCATACATGTCTCTGGTATACAACTTCCACACAAGCAGCAATGCATCTATTTATCTGTTAAACAGCTTACAGACCAAAAGGACAGAGGTCAAAGCATGGAATGCAGCATGCAACATGCTTTGTAGCATGCAATAGTGCTTTGGCTGTTATTTGCCAAAGTGAAGGATAATTAGTAAAGTTCACGCTTTCATGAGCACACATGGGGAAAGCTTGTCCACTGGTAGAAAAACTGACAGGATATCTTGCAGGCACACTTCCCTGCATTTAGCAGCAGGATAAAAGGGAACAGATTACTAACACCTGCCCTTATGCCCACACACAGGGGACAGATACTCTGAAGACTCTGTATGCCTGTGAATTAGGATTTGTGACGATATACACTCTGAGAAGAGCTATGAATGTCTTTGCTTGGCTCATTCAAACTGATTTTACACAATCCTTTGCCCTTATTATCAATACTGGGAGTTCTAAGTGGTATAATTAGTGTGTACCAATCACTATCGTTAGTTCTTTAAGACATTTCTACTAGAATTTAAACAAGTTCATCTACATCATTTAGCTAGTAAGCGTATGTTTTTTAAAAAAAGGAAGAAAGAAACAAAAGGACGGGTTGAGAAAGTTGGGGTTGTTCAGCCTGGAGTAGAGAAGGCTGCATGGGGACCTCATAGCAGCCTTCCAGTATCTGAAGGAGGCTTGTAAGGATGCTGGGGAGGGACTCTTCATTACAGACTATAGTGGTAGGACAAGGGGTAATGGGCTAAAACAGAAGTTTAGACAGAATATAAGGAAGAAGTTCATTACTGTAAGGGTGGTGAGGCACTGGAATGGGTTGCCCAGGGGACTTGTGAATGCTCCCTCCCTGGTGGTGTTCAAGGCCAGGTTGGACGAAGCCTTGCATGGCATGGTTTAGTGTGGGGTGTCCCTGCTTATGGCAGGGGGGTTGGAACTAGATGATCCTAAGGTCCTTTCCAACCTTAACTATTCTATGATTCTATGATACACATTCAAAATAGCATTCTTCTGTTTTAGTGGGGGTATATTCTGCATGCAAGCCCTAATTTTCAAATATGTAGTAAAACCACATTCTTGACAAAGTGGAAGTAGAGAACTGGAAAGGCTTATGACTTAGACCTGATGCATCTAAAAATTTATTATTGCCCTTAATTCCTTGGAAAGAAACTTACTTCTCAGTTAATGAAACAGAATATATACATTCTAAAAACTTCTGAACTGTTTTCCAGAATCACAGACATGTAAAACCAAGGCTTATATTGTGACTGTTGCAGTCAGGAATCAGATAACCACATTAAAATAATTGTCACACATGGCCTTCTTTCTGATGTTAATCTTTTCCATCTGGAGTCTGGAAGCCTCCTTCTACCAACCAAACCAGAAACCATGTCTGTGCCATAAAGTCAGAAAAGCATATATTTTAGCCAAAAAAGACAAGTCACCCAGAATGTTTTAGGCCACATCTTCACTTACACTGTCAACAGTGAAAAGTGCTACTGAGCTGTACATAACTACACACACCTACACTTAATCCCTCTTTGACTCCCGATATATCTTCAGTTACTGCTGAGTGCTGCTCTCCAAGTATATTGGAGTTAAAACTATTTCAGAAGACATCAGGTATTCTCCCCAAGGAAAAGCCAGTAAGTACTTTAGAGCACAAAGAAGCATGACAAATGCATAGCTTAAAAATATCTACCTTGATCTGTAGACATAGTCTCGATAGCCAAAACTGATCACACTGATGACTGAGAGTCTCCTACCAAGATTTACTTCGGTTTGAAAAGAAAGGGCAACAACAATTCCTACAAAGTAAGCTGATCAAAAGGAAGGGCCTGTGTTTCAAGAACTCTCTCACTATTTGAACAGATCAAATGGTGAGCATTTTATACTTCTGAGCCTTCTTAATGAGAAATGGAAGCAAGTTAACATTAATAAAGCTTAGTAAAACCAACAAAGACTTTTTAAAATGAGAAGACACAAAAGCTATGCTGCAATCTGCACCAGCAATTAGATTTTAAAGCAAACAGCAAAAGGGAATCCTCATCCAAGCATGCATGCACAAACATACCAGCGCTACCAGACACAAGGAGAGCTTGTTTCAGGTTTTGACTTTCTTCTCAGCATCCACTCTTGATGCAATCTGATACTGGATTATTAAAGCATATACTAGAAATGCTTCTCAAATCTGGTTTGAAGGCTGTCTCTTTATTAATAAAACCATAAAAACTATTCCATTTGCCTTAGATTTCAGATACAAGACAGGCTGAGAGAGTTGGGCTTGCTCAGGCTAAAGAAGGCTTGGGGGAGACCATGTAGCAGCCTTCCAGTACATAAAGGGGGCCTACAAGAAAGCTGGAGAGGGATTTCTTTATTTTGTAGTGACGGGACAAGAGGGAATCACTTTAAGCTGAAAGAAGGTAGTTTTAGATTAGTTATACAAAAAAGTTCTTTACTGTGAGGGTGGTGAGACACTGACAGAGAAGCTTGCCCAGAGAAGCTGTGGATGCCCCATCCCTGCCGGTGTTTGAGACCAGGTCAGATGGGCCTTTGAGCAACCTGGCTGAGTGGAAGGTGTTCTTGCACATGGCAGGGGAGTTGGACTGCGTGACCTTTAAAGGTTTCTTTCAACCCAAATCATTCCACAATTTTACAAAGAGCAGGGTATTGTAATATTTGTCAAGTTTCTGTTCATTCTCATAGCCTAAGACATCTGTGGTGCTGATCAGCCACACTTAAAACAGTGAGGATGTAGACCATAACATGCCAAAAACTGTCACAAGGCAAATCCTTCCACCATTTGGAAAGCTGTTAAGGAATTCCATACCTCACTCTCTTCAGTTCACCATGTCAAAATTCATACATATTTAAATGAAGAAGCAATTCCTATTTGCAAGTTCCAAGTCTGAGCTGTTAAATATTTTTAGGATGGGGATATAGATCCATTTCCATCTCAGAGCAACTGGCTTTGGCCTTCAGTCACATCACAGCTGAGAAATCATGACTGCTCAAGGAATCTTCTCAAAGGAGACTAAGCTTTTGTATTAATTGTTGAAAGTTACACACTGCAAATATGATACATATGTAGATGACATACCAGGCAGAAAATTACAATAAAAACAAATGCAAAGAGAAACAATACCTTAAAAGATACATTGCGAGGGGGGAAGGAAAAAAAAAAAAAGGAAAAAAAAAAAAAAAAAAAAAAAAAACCAACCATTTTAAAGGAAAAAAAAAAAAAAAAAAAGAAAAAATCTTACCCTAATTTACTCAAGCTCAATCATAGAACAGTTAAGGTTGGAAAGGACCTTAAGATCATCATGTTCCAACCCCCCTGCCATGGGCAGGGATATCTTGCACTAAACCATGTCACCCAAGGCTCTGTTCAACCTGGCCTTGAACACTGCCAGGGATGGAGCATTCACAACCTTCTTGGGCAACCCATTCCAGTGCCTCACCACCCTAACAGTAAAGAATTTCTTCATTATATCTAACCTGAACTTTTGCTGTTTAAGTTTACAGAATCTCCAGGATGAGATACTTCTTACAGATTCTTCTCTAAGGGGAAAGCCGGGAGCCATGCTCATCTACCTAAAAAGAAAAAAACAAACAAAAAAAACCCCTGCAGCTAAAAGCTGTGCCCCACACTGTGTATCTCTGAAAAAATAGGTCAGGTAAAATGGCGCTCTTCCTCAGTACAGCCTGAAGAGCAGAGGCATCCTGCATTAGCTAAACAGCATCCCAGAGCCATATGATTATGTTTCAAGTGTTTGGACATCTATATTTTGAAGCTTCCATGCTAATGCAGGTTCAAGGTCACACGGCAACCAAAACATTAACAACTCAATCATAAAATAAACTACACATATGTAATTGCATGTGATTATACCATACTAGCAAAGTTGCTTATTCATATCTTTTCCCTATAAAATGCGCCAGTTCATGTGTCTAGCAAACATCTCCCCAATTAATCCTGGAACTGACTAATGCTGAATCATCATAAACTGCCCACAATAGTTACTATCAATTAGAGTGATATAATTGCTATTCACAGTTATATCACTAATGGTTATCATATACCATTTCTTTTATTTTCCTATACAACATAACACAGTAGGCCTCCAAAGAAATCTAGGATTAAACAGTGTGTTTCTATCAACAAAAATCAAACCTATAAACAAGTTCATACAAAAAAAAAAAAAAAAA
>NDXB01011013.1:253210-264374 GCA_002631895.1 Agapornis roseicollis | reverse complement strand
AGTAATGATCATCCAAATAATAAAAGAAGGGGAAAATGCCTGCCAAAGAAAAAAAAAAAAAAAAAAAAAAAAAAAAAAAACACACATTAAAAAAAATAAAATAAAAAATTCCCATACATTGAGGTAAGAACAGTTTAATAATGGAAATCAAAGTAAAATATAGTATTATTAGAATAATAAAAATAGGAAAGAGAAAGAGGAAGAAATAAGCAAGTGATAGACAACTGCTCACCACCCACTGAACAATACCCAGCCCATCCCCAGGCAGGGATCAGCCTCTTCCAGCCAACACCCCCCACCCCCCAGCTTACAGACTGGGCATGATGCTCTATGGTATGGGATATCCTTTTGGCTGGTTCAGGCCTGCTGTTCTGTCTCTGCTTCCTCCCAGTTTCTTGTGCCCTTCCTCACTGGCAGAACATGAAAGTGAAAAGTCTTTAATTGGGGTAAACACTTCTTAGCAACACCTAAAACATCAGTGTGCTATTGGCATTCTTCTCAGACTAAAGCCAAAAAACTCATCACTGCACCAGCTACTAGGAAGAAAATTGACTCTACACCAGCTGAAACCAGGATACCTTTCAAAAACACCCTAACAAACCAGTACTCTGAACTCAGCGCAGTTGTCCTGCTGTTGCAAATGAACACCCTTCACAAACACATTTTGACATTTTGTTCAACCTACATCCTGACAGGGTTTTAACACCATACTGCCAGAAAGAACTGCAGCATCCCTCCTACACCACGTGAAGCCACATTATTTTTTTCTTATGCTATACCTTCTAAAGCAAAGAAGCCCTGATGTTCTGGGTTCCTTTAGGGGCAGCTGTTCCTGCCTTTCTCTTCTAAAGTGGGAATTGTACTTTAGCTCTCAAAGCAGAACCTATCCTTTCATCCAGTTCTGTCACAAGCCATCTCTCGCAGCTACTACTCTTACAATGAAAGCTTCCTGCCCACATGGAGGGAAAGTCTTAACAGCAAAAGACACACACAGTAAAGAAAGGCATTTTATCTTCAACATGCTGTGGTCTGCCACCTCCACAACAGGTCAGCAGTCAGAAACAACTGCACAAACACCAAGGTTTCATTCTTATCTTAAGCACTTAAGATTTTGGAAACTTCCAGCTCCTTCCTACCTCTTTCACTCCTTTCTTTTATTTTCGCTCCCCCCTCCCTCCCAGGAAGAAAAAGGGAGGAGAATACCTGAAGCCCCAGGACATAAATCAGAAGACAAAAGACAAACAAAATAAATATATAAGAGGTTGCAACTTTGAGGAGCCCTGCCAGAGACAGGAACTTAGAAGGCAGCTGGCAAAAAGCACCATTTCCACATCAGAAAAAATGCTACTGGCCTTGAGAAGCTCAAAGCCTACAAAATCACCTGTTCTTCAATGCTCTGCTAGATGTAATGGAGAAAACGTGTGCAGCTGCATGAAGAAGGTTCATTAGCCTGTATCAAATCAAGCACAAACCTTTCCTCACATTATCTCCTCTCTAGGATCCTAAGAGATTGCTCAAGAAAGTGACTAATCATTCATTACCCACCTGAGACTGCCAAAACTAGAATTCCATGGGGACACAGCTGTCCACCTGAGTCTCACAGTCTCTATGAAGGCCAATCACCACATTAAAAGACAAAGAAATGAACTGAAGAGTCAGGAGAATTAAAACCTCACCTCCAGGGGAAACAGATTTAACAAGTATGCTACATTAGCATTAAAAAACTGTTACTAGATTGCAATGGAACAGAATCTCAGTTCCACTAGAGAACTCATTCTAAGCACTAGAGACAGTCCGCCATTACTTTATTACTTTTTGCAATGCAGACATTCAATATTGCAGATGACTGAAATACCAACCCAGTAATTCGAACTATTCCAGCATTCTTTCACCAGGGCGAAGACTCTGATGAAGGTCAGTACTGAGACACAGCACTGGAACATTATGATGGAAATTTAGCTATAATGAAAGCTGGAATTAAGTCGAAGAAGTGATATGACTTGCAGCCTACACGTAACAACTAACAGCATAACAAAATTTGCTAATTCTTGTTCTGTGGCAAAGGAACAAAGGAACCACAATGCAAAAGGTTCTGATATTACTATGTACTATATGTACTATGTATATGTACTATGTACTATATTACGATATATGGGAAAGGTTAAGATGAATTTTAGTATGATGAATGCATGTTATGCCAGTGTAATTCACTGCAAGAGAGTAAGAACTACAACAAAGCATCAAGCTGTGATTGTGATTTGACACCACAGGGAAATGACTGATTTTATTTTAAAAAGAACAAAAACAAACATTTTTTTGACTTTTAAGTATCATTTTAAAAAAATTAATTGAAATTAGCTTCTATTTGGGAAGAAACCTGTGTGCTACCTGAGGTCTTACGCATAATTTAATGAAAAGCATTCAACCAACACAAGCTCACTACTAATGCCAGATGATTTGCTGATCACCTGGAAAAGGAACACCTCAATGAAAAACCAGCTTCTGACATCCACAGATGCACAGAGTATTTTCTTCAGCTCAGCTAGATAACTGGTTCAATCACAAAGAAGCCTGCTGAGAGGAGAGGCCAGAAAGATCTGTACTCCCTTTCCAATCAATCGAACTCTATACTAAAACCAGAGGTATGTCAGGTCATAACTACTAGTTTCATTATCATTATTAATATTTTTAGAACTGTCTAATCCACTAGTAAAATGCAGCCATTCACACTAGATTTGCCAATTGTAAATACTATTTTAATGTTAAATCTACAATCTATCATACTGTTAAACTCTTATGTCAAAGAAAACAAGTTTACAGATGTGTACATCTCTATAAAAACTTTAACACATCTAAACTAGAACTGTCTTATGCTTATATATATATGTTTATATATTAAAATATAATTTTCTGCATTTTTAGTCTAATTGTACAGAAAAAGGTAGCTATCACTCACCACTTCTCAACATGACATAAGGTGAAGCTTCAGAATCTGAATCTTAAACTATGTAACCAAAACACGCATATAGTGCTAGCAACTATCAAAAGTCCAAAAGTTGTATGCAAATGCAGCTGTTGGTTATCAATAATAAACATCTTTTCAAAAAACATACATGCAAAACAGTAAAACCAGTTATTAGATTTAGATTTCTTTTCTCGCCTGACTTAAATCACAATTAAAATCCCAAGTTAAATAAAGCTACCCTCTTTTCCCAATCTGAATTCTAATTACAGATGGCTCTATTTTTCAGAATACACATCCTGCACACATCAGTGGACAAACTGAAAGAAGTCAGCATCATGGCACATTGATTTCATCTATCTGATCAATCTTCAGAAAGATGCAGGGGGACAGCAGAGGGGAACACAAACTATCTAGGAAGACTCATAAAGAACATTTTAGTTATCATCAGCAACATGTAATTCTACAGCCCCATATGTTCGCTTTTTAACCACTTTTGTTGCCTGTTTTCTATAAGTAGATTACACAGTTACATTATTTCATTTGGATTTTGTATGCACAAAAAGATTTGAACAGAAGCCAAATTTTCCCTGGCTGCTTTTCATATACTGTGCAAGATCTCAGATAAAGAGTCAAGGAAGTCAATAGTCCAAGAAGTCTTATGGGTAACTATGCAGCTGACATCAAATTGCTATCTCAATTTTGTGACCTTATAGAAGCCAGATGGGATGGGGAGTCTTCTGCAGGCTTTCACTTCGAATTTTCACCCTGTTGCCTTTAGGGTATGAATCTCTGCCTTAGTGGGTATCACACAAAGATTCTTGTTAGGTTCACACAAATGAAACACAATGACATGGTACTTATTTGGGGGGGTTAGAGCCAATAACAAAGTTGCCTTTCACAATAAGAACTTACATTTAGGAATCAAATTTCTTTATAAAATTCTGTATGTTCAGCCAGGATACAGTCACTGATTTTTTTTGTCTTGGTGTTTTTAACTTCAAACTACCAAGCAAGAAGTGGCTGAAGTCAGGAGAACCAGAATTTCTTTAACTATTATCATAGCCTTAATCATCAGGAGCTACCTCTACAGAAGAAAAATATTAGGTAAAATATAAGTACTGAAATACCCTATGTAGTTACCTATGTAACTACTTATACCAGTCATCAGTGTAATGTACCATCAGGTGTAAAGTATGCATTCACCTCCAAAAAACATATAAATTAAAAAATAGATAAATAAATAAATCTGAGATTTCATTGGTTACCAAGCAACCAAGAGCAGAAAATAATATGAAGCTTTTAAAATAGAAATGTAAACCGAAGCTGAAATTAATTATTTAAAAGTAAACCCAGCTGGTTTATCAACCACTCTCTAAAAGCCTTTCTTATGAAAGCTCCTGTTTAATCTCTCACCTCTTATACAAATAAAAAAAAGGTAACTTTCGAATAGATGCCTTCCACAGCATATATTCTGAACATCTCCCACTCCTCCAGAAGCAGATTTACTACTCCCTGTTGAAATCTAGAAATGTTTCACTTTACCTAAATATATATCAAACTCTCTTTGGGAAATGGTAAACTTTCTTTTACAAGCAACTATTAAAAATGATAATTCAAAGATGTCATTTACTGTTTTATATTTCAGGTTAATTGGAATCCAGTGAGCTGGAACACTAAATGAGAGGCAAAAATTGTACAGTTGTATAAGTTGTTGATTAAACTCCAACTTTCCAGTAAAATATTTAATTCCAGAGACCTTAAAGACAAAGATCATTCAACAGCTGCTCTTAACTCTGCATTTCTATAAAGATGCATAGATGCTTGGTTCATTACTTTTAGCAGCAACCATGCATTGCTGTTTGCTCAACTCCAAGACTTTCTCCTGCTGCTTTAGAACATGACCAATATAAAGTATCTTATTCACTTTAATAATTCTTTCACTTTCTTTTGTACATTTATTGTATTAGAAAAGTGAACCACATCGTAGACTGTTACTATAAAAAAAAAAAAAATAAAACAACAAAAACAAAACCCAACACCCAAAATCAAAAACTAACAATTTGTGATTCAGAATCAAACCTGGACTCACTGATAAGCTGCAAAGGAATGCCTGATCTAGTTAAACATCCTAAGCCATATGCCAAATCAGAGACCCAGCTTCAGATGTCCAATGCAGATCTCTACACATGCATCCCATCTTAATCACTCCTGGTTTCTCCAGTGTACCTCATGGATGTTTTCCTATTTCTTGATACCAGATTAATTAAAAAGGCCAAAGATGTATTATTTTTTACTTAGTTCACTTTTCAAAATAGCCTATCAATTGATCCTATCTCAGTCTTTTTTTGTAATTCATATAATTTTACATTTACCTAATTTCTTCTCCTAAATTACACCACCATCACTACAGATATGACTGCATGTCTTTTTCCTAGTTTGTCCCTAACTGTAGCTTAGCACACTGAATAGCAAGACCACAGCTGGCAGAAATCACACATGCATAAAAGCTGCCAGCACTTCACAATTCTTCTCTCACAATGGCATTCTACTACTTCAGGAATACACCTCTAAACCAGTGTCCAATGCTACTGCTCTGAAGACCTATAAATATTTAAAATATTTACAACAGAGAGGTTCTGTAGGGTGGGATTCAGGCAAAAATGGCCTGAAAAAAAAAATACCTTTTTTAAAATTGTCCATTTCCTATATGCAACCATGAATTTGTAATGCCAAATAATGCATCAATTAGGAATGCTTCCAAAAACTGCGTAAGACCTGCTGTACATGGGTACAAAACATTGTTATTTCAAAGAAATACCACTGCACAGAAGCAGTGCTTTTGACAAGATACGTACAACCTCTCTGGTCCGTATGATTCTCCTCCAGCTCACACCCACCCCACAAGAACAAAAATCACATGGAATCCAGAATCAGAGAACACATCGTGTGACTGAACTATGTCCAGACAGCACACATTGATTCATACAGATTCCTAGTTTTTCTCTTAAAACAACACACACAAGTATTGAGCTATTCACTTTTATCTACTTCCATCAAAATCTCAGTAACTTTTAATGAGGTTTCAAATCTTTTAATGAGGTTTCAAATTTCTAAGCACCTGCCTTCAGGATGCTCTCATCTGGACTGAGTCATATCTCTCCACACATATATTATTTCTTCATTTTTAAAGGCAAGACCATAACATCCAAACCACCACCAGGAACTGAGGGACTCAGAATCATCTCTCCAGTGACTATACATCACTTCTTACTTCAACTCCTGTCCTAGTCCACAAAAATCATAATTTAAGTGGAAATTTAAGAATGCATTTTTTCAAGTGTCACTTCTGAAGAAGTCCTCCTGTAATCACACACAGTTTTCAAAGAGCTACGCTATCAATCTGAATTAATAAACAAATAAAGCCTCACAGAAAGGCTCCTTGTTTGTGACAGGCAACACATGATAAAAGCCTTTTAAATGTCAGATGACAAAACTGGAACAGAAGATGTAACAGTTACATTCTGAAAAGTTAAAATGACTTTCCTCTAAAAGCCTAAGGCATTAAACGAAAGGTTATCCTCCTGCGATCACCCTCCGGGGAGCGGACCAGGGTGCAGACACCACAGCAGACCAAATACCTTCAGACGGGAACAAGGGGTCTGTACGTCCCCGGCAGACTGCGAGGAGCCAGCCACCGGCCTCACCAGCTGCCTCCGCCTCCATTTTTTTCCCCACTTTCCGCCCAAAATTCACCCTCCTCTGCTTCCAAGGAGCTCCCTCAGTACTGACGTTACCAACAGACGCCTTCTCACCTAAGTAACATCTCACAGTCTGCCCTTCCAGGCTTCATACCCCTGAGTTAGTGATTCTGCACCAGAGCCACACTCTTAAATTCACACCCTGACATTAACTCTTTTACACACAGCTCTCCATCAGGGTCAGGAACAAGGGGCCTGAGGGGAGGGGACACACCGACACAGGCAGACAGACAAACAGGGAGACACACACACAAAACCTATACATATATACATAAAGAAATCTATAGATATAAAAGGATCGAGCAACCCACGCGCTGTATCCTCCGGCCCATCAGGTTTCTCCTTCCCGGAGGCGTCCCCCGGAGCGGAGGCCATGAGGGGACGCCACCGCCCGGCTGCCCGCCCGCAGGCTGCCACACCTCCCCGCGGGGCGGCCGTTAAAGGCGCCCCCGAGCCACCCGCCCCGCCCCGCCCGCCGGCCAACGCACCCCGCTGCGCGCCGCCGCTGCCCTGCGGGAAAGCCCGGCGGAGACCGGCCGGCCCCACGCGTGCCCGGGTGCGTGTCATGTGCACCGAACGGCGCGGAGCATGGCCTCCTCCGCCTCCCACAATGCACCGTGGGTGCTCCCCGCTGAAGCCACTTCCTCGCCCGAAAGCCGCCCCACGCCACCGCCGCCCCCCCGACCCCACTCACATCCGTCGATCTCCTCCTGCAGGTCCTCCTGGAGCAGCGACAGATCTGCGGGACACACACCATGTGCCAACGCGCCCGGAACGCCGACCCCGCCAGCACCCACCACGCGTAACCCGGCCCGCCCGCGGGGCCGCCCCCCACCGCCGCCGCTGCTGCTGCTGCTGCCGCCGCCACCGGGGTCGCCAGGCTGCGCCCCCCAACCCGACCCCGCCCCGCAGCCCCCCGCGCTCCGAGCCGGACAGCAGAGGGGAGCGCTTCCGAAGCCGGGTCGGGGAAGAGGAGGGGGGGAAGAGGAGGGCTGGCGCCTCACCAGGGAGGCGGCGTGTGTGGAAAGGGGGAGGGGGGCGCTACCTACCCGCCATCTTGCTGCAGCCCCCGTGGGGCGCCGGGCTACATTTAACCCGCGGCAAAGCGGAGAGCGGTGTGGGCGGAGGGACCGGGATAGGTCCCGCGCGGTACAGGCCCCGGGCCCGGCGGCGTCTCCCGAGTCCCCGGGAGAGTCGCGCAGGGAGGAGGGAGGGAGGGAGGGAGGGAGCGGGCGGGCGGGGGAAGGCGGGAGGAGGGGTCTGGGCCGGACACGCTGCCCCCGCCTCCGCCCGGCGGTGCAGCGCTCGCTCGCTGGCAGTGGCGGCCGCGCCTCCCCGCCCATCGCTCTGACTCACGCGCAGAGCCGCCCGGCTCGGCTCGGTTCTGTCCGCAGGGAGCGGGGCTGGGCACCGCCGGGGCATGGCCCGTTCACCTGGCGTGCCCCCATCCGCCATCTCTTGACTGGACCGTTTGGCGGGAGGGCAGTGGGGCTGAGGGAAAGAACCACCAGCCGGTGGGAAGGGACCCCATCAGCGGGGCCGCGCCTCAGAGGTCCGCCTCACCTTGGGCTGCATGGATTGGCTTCCAGACTCGAAGGGTCTCGATGATGCCGCCGAAGTCCCTGCTTCAGGCCTTTTGAGGTCACCTAGAGAGAAAGGTCCCCTTAGAGGCCGACACCATCACCTTGCCCAGAGCACCCTCCTCGCGTGAACTCCGGGTATCCGCAGCTGGGAACCCGTGTCTTATACACAGCGTGTTCCCCACTGCTGTGAGTTCTGTTTTAAAAACTACTCAGTTCAGGGGTACATACACGCAAAGATGGCCATCATTTTCTGCTTTTCTTTGCTGTACCTTATGTTCAGTGCTGAGGATTGTCACCCTTTTTTTCATAGATTTTCTGCTGTAAATTGGAAGATTTAAAGTGTTGGATAAAACAAGTGCTCTAATTAGTTAATGCCCAGAGCACCTGGTAAGGGACCATTACAGATACTGGTGCTACTGGGTAGCACCAGTATTACCGATTATTTATTATTATTATTTATTATATTATTATTGTACTGATTATATATTACTGTTATTATTGATGCTGGTCTTACGGGAGTCTTCCACTGTCTTTATTGCTGCAGTAGCTGATTAAGATGTTAAGACACATAAAAGTCAAATAAGTAATTTTACATAGTTTAAAAAAACCCAAACAATTAGAGTAGCTCTGGTTTTAGCTGAATATTTAATAGCATGTCTTGTAAGCTCCTTTTTTAACATACGGTTCTTTTTATTGTGTAAGTTGGGCAAGGATGAAATCTTTATAGTCATTTTCTTGTCCTTGCTATATTGGCTGAAAATGTGTAATCTTCTTTTGAAATGCACACATCCTTTTCCCTACAATCCTACAAACAAGCTCTCTCCTGTTTCATACATGTTCAATCTTTAAATGACTCACTAGGGCCTACAAGATACCGATTATCCTACGCTTGCTTTTGTTCAGATACATAACCTCAAAATCTGAGTAAATTAAGTAAATTCACCATAATTAAGTTATATGAACTATGCTATTCTCTGCCAGGGTAGCTCAAGAGGAGATGATGGGAAATACTTGACATCACAAATCGCAGGCTATAATAGCAATAGAGCTAGACCAGAAAAATGTGCTTGAGGATTCCATTTTTATTATCTCTATTTGCACAAGTTATTTCCAGGAGCACTTCTTTCTCCTCTGCGTCTTTCACCATAATCAAAGCCTAGTTTTGTTTCCTCTGAATTCAGTAGCAATAGACTAAAATGCAGTGGGTTTGGTTTTACTGAATCAAGGGGGTTGGTTCCTGTTTTTTCAGCTGCTTACAGAGAGCTCACAACACATACTAACCATAGATTAGTGTGGTCAAAGCTACCTTAACCATTATTATCATCAGAATGAGAAATGGAACCTTAATGAGATACATCTACGACAACTGGGTTTCTAATTTGAAACATACCGGAATTACTGCTCTCAGAAGTATATTAATAGTGTTACTTATCATCAGTTAATTATTGCCTCATAGGTAATGGTCTTAGGTATTTTGGATTTTGTTATTTCTATGTATTTCTTAAATAAAGCAAGGGAAAATGATGATTGCAAGAGATGATAGAATCATAGAATAGTTAGGGTTGGAAAGGACCTTAAGATCATCTAGTTCCAACACCCCTGCCATAAGCAGGGACACCTCACACTAAACCATGCCACCCAAGGCTTTGTCCAACCTGGCCTTGAACACTGCCAGGGATGGAGCATTTACAGCTTCCCTGGGCAACCCATTCCAGTGCCTCACCACCCTAACAGGAAAGAATTTCTTCCTTATATCCAATCTAAACCTCCCCTGTTTAAGTTTGAACCCATTACCCCTTGTCCTGTCACTACAGTCTCTAATGAAGAATCCTCCCCAGCATCCCTATAGGCCCCCTTCATATCCTGGAAGGCTGGTATGAGGTCTCCATGCAGCCTCCTCTTCCCCAGGCTGAACAGCCCCAACTTTCTCAGCCTGTCTTCATATGAGAGGTGCTCCAGTCCCCTGATCATCCTCGTGGCCCTCCTCTGGACTTGTTCCAACAGCTCCATGTCCTTTTTATGTTGAGGACCCCAGAACTGTACACAATACTGCAGGTGAGGTCTCAGGAGAGCAGAGTAGAGGGGCAGGGTCACCTCCCTCGACCTGCTGGTCACGCTCCTGTTGATGCAGCCCAGGATACAGTTGGCTTTCTGGGCTGCAAGCGCACACTGAAGTCAACTCATGTTCATGTACTCATTGATCAGCACCCCCAAGTCCTTCGCCGCAGGGCTGCTCTGAATCTCCTCTTTGCCCAACCTGTAGCTGTGCCTGGGATTGCTCCAATCCAGGTGCAGGATCTTGCACTTGGCATGGTTAAACTTCATGAGGTTGACATCAGCCCACCTCACAAGCGTGTATTCAGGTCCCTCTGGATGGCATTCCTTCCCTCCAGCGTATCCACCCAACCACACAGCTTGGTGTCATCGGCAAACTTGCTGAGGGCGCACTCAATCCCACTGTCCATGTCAGCAACAAAGAAATTGAACAAGACCGGTCCCAACCCTGATCCCTGATGGACACCACTCCTCACTGGCCTCCAGCCGGACATTGAGACATTGACCACAACTCTTTGCATGCGGCCATCCAGCCAGTTCTTTATCCACCGAGTGCCCCATCTATCAAATTGATGTCTCTCCAATTTAGAGACAAGGATGTCACAAGTACTTACATAAATTCATACAAATGAATTTTGGATCTTCCAATGTGCATGTGATCTTCTGCAGTGGTGGTTAGCTCTTTCCCTGTAGGCAGGACTGTGGTATTTAAACAGCACAGATAACAAGGATCAGGGTGATTTATCCTCACAAGACAACTACAACTGTTCAGGAATGGCTTTTTTTTTTTTTTTTTGCTTTCT
>NDXB01011013.1:235803-253113 GCA_002631895.1 Agapornis roseicollis | reverse complement strand
TTGTTTTTTTTTTTTTTTTTTTTGCTACTTTACTTATAGAACATGAGACTGTTCCTCAGGTGCAGTTGGTCCCAGCACCGTCAATAGCAGCCATCAGGAAAGGTGAATAGAAACTCCGTGGCAAAACCTGTTGCTCATATGGTGACACACACAGACAGGAAAAGAATCATAAAAGAAAAAGCATTATTTGGCTTCATGCCAATACACAATTCAAAATCCCCTTAATGAATAAGTAACTAGGTATTTCTGGGCCTCACTAAATCCCTAGGTGCTCCTTAAGGGCCTGATCCAAAGGTCAAGTTGATGGTTGGATTCCCTGCCACTGGTCACAAGCAAAGCAGATGAGAGACCCTGTAAAGCGTGGAACAGATGCTGACTCTTTCAGGCAGTGTGATGAACTGCCTTTCTAAAATAACTAATTATGAAAGAAAATTTTCATAACAGACTTACTTTATTAGATGAGTCTCTTAATGAGCAAGTAATGTAACACCTGCTAAAAGGTTCTAGCAGATTTTGTGCTGGAATTCTCATTGTCAGTTTGAGTACCCTTACGGGCAGTAAAAAACCTGAGAAAAAGAAAACTCATATTTGCACATTCTGTATCATGGAAAAACACACTATTAAGGGTGGAAGCCAAGGCTATGGATGGAAGTATATAAATGGAAGATTCTCTGGCAAGATCTTTTGCATGTGATAAAAGACATCTGTACTGCTGTCTACATGATGTATCTCCAAAACGTCCGTAACAATCAGCAAGACATACAGTATTTACATAACGTACTACATAAATCCTTTCAAGCCCACACAAGTGACCAAGTTAGGCACAAGATATCCAACGTCCATCTAGACATATTTGCAACATGTTGTTCTGTAGTTGGATTAGTGACACATCTTCAGTTAAACCATTCCAAGTAAAAGAACCTCAGGCTCAAAAACCCTGCAGCCCCCAGAACTGACCCGTATTATCTTGTTATATTAATATGTAGCATGTTATTATTATCCATTTTCTCTCCTTTGCTGTGAAGCAGCAAGTCTGGTCAGACAGCAGTGCCAGCTTTTAATGTCTGCATATTAACTAGCTTTGCATTTCTCCCAGGCTACCCTTTGTGTGTGGGAAGAGAATCCCATAAATATCTGCACAACCATCTTGCTTTCCTCCTTCGGATTCCTCCGCAAAGCTCTTTTTTCCTGTAAAGCTTACCAAAAAATGTATCAGGTTTAGACTGCTGGTGCACCAAGGCAACTGCTTATCCTCTTGAGCAATACTGACTCATAGTTTTCTTGTCCACCCCCAGGATCCTGTCTGCACGTATATTGTGCTTTAAGGTTAAACTATACACTCTTTACTTTTTAGAGCACCTCTTTATTCTTTACAGAATGCTTTACCAGAATTGGCTGATGACTAAATATACGGATTTAGATACATATACACACACACATGCAAGCACTGGGGGACCTATAATAGCTATGGATACATATGAAAACCTAGGGACTGAAGTCTGGGACACAGCTGATTTGCACTTGAAAATATGGTAAAGTGTTTCTGCCAAAAAGAGATATTCATAATAAAATCTTCTGCATTCCCTTTTCCTTCCTTCTCTCCTTTCTTTCCTTTTCTCCCTGTTCTTTTTTTTCCTTTCCAATGAAAATATCAGAGGGTTTTTTGATACATCCCTTGTGGTTGTGAAAATCCCTTGTGCAGCACTCAGTTTTATTTAATTTTCCTTCTTTCCTGGGTAAGAGTTTGAGCTGGTGGCTACCTGTGAACCTTAACATCAGAGTCCAGCTGTCACTGCTGCCAGTGAAGGCCTCACAGAAGGATTATAAACACATTAATATGCCAACTATTAATAAATTAACACCTAAATTTGCTGACAAAGAGCTTGGTTAATACAAAGTTAAGTTTTACCTGTGGATTCCTCAGGTCATTCCATGACAGCAACAAATTCAGTGGCAAGTTCAAGTAATACTCAGACTTCTGGAAAGTAGGAAATGCCCACCTGAGGTGCATCCTGGAGCAATATTAAGGCTGCACCTGAAGCTCACAATGGCTTTTGGCATTAGTTTGCAAGCAAATCTGTTGTAGTTGTGTGGGCAAAAGGAAGAGACTCATAAATCAGGAGGCACGTCTTGGTGCCTCATTTTATGATCAAGACTATTAGCAGTGGTGATATCCCCAACTCCTTTTCTTCTATAGATGCTGGGGGGTGTGTGTGTGTGTGTAGCTTTATAACAGGCAGGTGAAAGTCTACGTATTTCATCCCACAGGTGCTGAAGCTCACAGTGAAAGAGGACAAAGGATTCATGTATCAGAGGCTGTTTCAGGTAGCTGGGTCTCAGTGTTTGACTGCAGTGTATGTACAAGATTCTTCATTTACTGGCGCACACCTGGATGTAGGTTTGACTTTATCAGAGCTGTAGAGGAGCTCTGAGATGCTGTACTTCAGGAATCATGTGTCATGTGTATTCTATAGGAAGACTGAACAAGGCAGAGTTCCAGTTGTACAAATGATCCTCACCTCTGGATTTCCTGGTTCTCGGAGGTTTGTGTCTCACCAGCATACTGGGAGGAAAAAAGACTGAGCAACCAGAAACTGAATCTTTTCCTCACTGAATTGCCTGTTGAATGTATTATTTATTTATTGATCAGAGAGAAAGGATAGCTGGGATGCTATCATGTTGGATGCTGATATGCCCAACCCTTCATCCTAGACTTCCAGATAATTTTAAAAGGAAATAAATGTCATTAATCTCATCTTACGGGGTAAAGGAACAGAGAACAAGAGAAGCAGTGTTCAAGGCCAGGTTGGATGGAGTCTTGGGTGACATGGTTCAATACGATGTGTCCCTGCCCATAGCAGAGGGGTTGGAACTAGATGATCTTAAGGTCCTTTAAAACCCTAACTCTTCTATGATTCTGTAATGTGCCTGATACTGCATGAGGCCTGAGATGGAAAATAGCAAATAAAATAAAACATAAGCAAAAGAAAAAATTCTCTGCTGCTTTTCACTGTGTGACACCATTATGTATACGACAGGTAGCAATCTAATCTAGCATGCTTCCTTATGTGCCAGCTGTAAGTCGTATGCCTGGCCAGACGCTGCCTCCCTGAGAGACCTGCCCTTGAGTCAGCCAGGTTTTCTAGCCTTTCCTTAGCCCACACAGTCTCTCTTCCCCACCCAGCCAGTCCCTATCTGGTAATACCTAATCTGATTTTCAGATTAATATATTTGCATTTATTCACTCCTTCATTTCCTGGTTTGCTGAGTTTAAATTTGCATCTCTCCAGGTCTGCTTAGATATTGGCACACACAGTCAGCTCACACTCTTCTGAATCAGAGGTGAGTTATTCAGATCTCAGAACACACCTCACAGGGGCAAATGGGACTGAATTATCACTACCACCAAACCCGCTCTTCCTTTTGGTGGTTGTCCTCCAACGTCAATTTAACATCCTGCCAGCTGGCCCCTTCCTATGAACCTTTCTCTTACTAATACAGCACCAGCTCTCCCCACCCTCTTGCTCCTCCATCCCAAATTCTTCTCAGCAAGCTGCATGTACAGCACTCTTAATTCTGTTTTTTTCCATCAGTTTTTGAACCTTTTTAGTGTTTTCTTATGCTCACATCGCATTTTTCCAAAGTAAAATTGAAACAAAACTCAAATCCTGGCAGAAGGGGGGTCTGACAGCCTGTCTGCAGACCTTTTTCAGACTTGAACTGGACTTAGGTCGGATTCAAGAGTAACACTGTTTCCCACCACATGTGAATCCTAGCTGGCTGAAGTCTTCTTGGCCACCCTATTAAGCCAACAACACTGTAATCCATTTAGTCAGGGAGAAGATGGTACATGCCTAAGCAGGCAGCTAAGCTGGTTTTTGCTGATCTGAAGGGTAGTAGGTGCCAGTGGGATGCATGTGAGGAGAATAATTGCTTTGGGACATGGCTAGTTACCCTGGGCTGTGCGATTGCTAGGACCCGTCAATCCTAAAAAATGTGAGGGGTGGAAAAGTCAAGGGGTTACATCCTGAGAACTCTTTGTTTAGATAATCCTGGCTGTTGTAGGAAGCATACAGAATTTCAGAGTCAGCTACACACGTGTGTTTTAGGCCTTTGCAGGAGTCCATCTTCAAATACGTGTACAGTCTTTTGAGGGCAGATGTGAACTCATCCTACTTGTGCTCCAACTCAATCAGCAACAGTGTAATTACATTTCAGGTAACACTGAGCTGAAGCAGGTGTATGGACAGACAGTGGCACCACATTTGGAAAGCAAACAAATATATGCAAAATATAGCAGGGGTCCATTTGCTGATGAAATAATTGAAATCCAAATTTTTGTTCCATTAAAAATACAGGCTGAGAATATTTTAAAAGACTCAATGTCTGTTTCATTTACAGTGTTAGAAAATTATCTACAGACTATGAGCAAGGATTGTATTAACAGGAAACAACCACTAAAAAGCTATCCAAAATAAGGAGGACAACTGAATGATGGTTCTTGACATGGGCTGGTTTCTACACAGGACTTTTCAGCTATTGAACTGGGAGGGAATCCAAAGAACAAAGTGTTTTATCTGAAATAAATGTACTGAAAACTAGAGGTGATACAGATAAACATAAAACCCCACATATAATCTCTGAGGACAATGGTGACATAGTATGAGTTATGAAATCTGACAATATACAGGGCCAGATGGTTTGTAACAGCAAATATCAAAAGTTTAAAGAGCTGACTGGTTCAAAAATAGTGCCTTTGTTTAATTAAATTCCCTAAGATGTGAAAGGGCAATTACAGTCCTAAAGCAACTCCTGGCTAGGCTCATTGTCTCAGTCATTTCCAAAGCAACTTTGCTCACTTGATATATAAATGACCATTTCCTTTCTTTTTTCTACCACCATACAGGGCTTGAACCACGGGTGCCTGGTTGTGTTACAAATGCAAGCTGTAATATTTTTTAACTGTGGGAACAAGTTGAAGGGGGTGAGGTGTATTAAGAAGCTTTACATTCTGGATTTTGACTTCTTGGATTCAAGCACTGGCAACATTTCAGGTTCAAAGGGTTTTGTTTAAAATGAGATTTAACGTGCGTAGACTGTAGCATTGCCAATAATATCTTGAACTGGGTGAGTTTTATTGGGTGATTCATAAGGAAAGTCAGACAAAGTATGCACAGTGGTATTGGAATGTGGGTGGGATCAAAGTAATTATTTAGTGGAATATGTCTGTCAAGCTCCGCATACAGGAAATCTTCTTTCTGAATAAAGATGGATTTAGCCCATGAGAACCTCAGTATATTTCCAAGTGTCATTTATTCCAGTGAACCCCACTGAAAATACCAAAGTAAAAAGAGAAAGCTGCATTGTTCACCTTCAGATATTCCACTGGCAATGAGACTATAGACATTGTTGGGAGTAAAGGGCAGGAAAGTTAATAAAATTTAAAAAATAACATTGATTTAAAGGGACACTGTCTGCAGTTCCAACACAGAAGAAAATTCTATCTGTTCTCTAACAAGTTGGGTGCAACATTTTTATGTAAATACAATTTTGCTATTAATTGAGCAACCATAAGCCTGCTGAGCTGGGTTTGGTGTGATTGTACATTTGCATGCACATACCTCACTCTTTCTGCAGTCTTCCTGTTCACATCTCTTTCCAGGCAGCATTTTGAAATCCACAGAGTTGATTTTGTTTCTGAGACTAAGAAGGCACTTGTACTGAGAACAACGAGCTCTAACATTGGGCAACAGAGTCCTACTTGGAGGGTTTTATGCTGATATGAGTGATAATGTTGTCCTGAGTTCAATAATTAAAAGGCAATTACATTTATAAAACATCTGTTTTAATATATTATGTTTAATTTCTTTTTTGGGTCCTGATCAGGAATTATGTGTCTAGATTTTTTACACTGCTTGTTAAACAGGAGCCTGCCATTATCCCTGGTTTCTCCATTTTGATGCTCTTGGAGGGCATAACCACCTTGGAAGCCTGGCCATGCTTTCTTAAAGCCCTGCAAGGCTGTGGGGTTCCACGGTCCGATCAGGAGAACCCCTCCACTCTTGTGAATACCCAGAGGGTAGCATGACACATGCCATACCACGCAGTGTACATGCACTGTACATCATAGAGCCAGAGAAGACAGGCTTTCTTGTTCCAGTGCCATTTTTCAATGCCTTGGTATGGTTCAGTGGCTAAATGATATATTACAGTGGTCCTAACTGCTTCCGTGGCAAAATCTGTGTATTTGTGAGGTAGGACATCTTACTGGAATAAAGGAAAACTAGCAAGAGGAAAGCTGAGGCTACCCTGTTTCACAAGGAGGAGTTTTATGGAGGAGAGGGAGCTTGCAAGAGTGATTTGGGTTGGAAAGGACCTTAAAATCATCCAGTTCCAGCCCCCCTGCCTTGGGCTGGGATAAGAATGGGATAAGGTGAACTCTCCTGCTAACAGGAGCTAAAAGGAAGACTCTAGTTTTGACCTTATTCTGGAAAAGATTCAATGCAGGAAACAGTGCAGATACGATATTTTCGGAGTGCTTTCTGACCTTGACTTTGGAAGGCAGTCTGCTGTTTTTAAAGACCTGTGTATAGAGAATTAGTACTCCACAGATGCTATTTAGTTCTCTAAACCTAACAACTGTGGCTTTTTAAGAGTATGAATGCCATTAACCCGTAAGTTTATGGACCAGCTTTAAAATAATAAATTATATCCTTTCACTCAAATGCACTTTAATATTTAAATTAGATTAAGGACACAGGGAAGATTTTAGTTTGTAATTTGCCTCAGCAAGAAACAGATGAAGCACAAGGCTGTGCTTGCTGTGGTGTCCTTCATTAAAAGTTAATCTGTACAGTCCTCAGAATTGTCAGGAGACAGAACTACGTTAGGATATTGGGAACTTGAGAATAAAGGAAAAGTTCTTTCTCTTGGAAAGCTCTAGTTTAGATGCCTTATTTATCTCATGGCACCTTTTGGTAAACAAACAGAAAATCATGCCCTCTACAGCATGCCAGCACAAGTTGGAGGAGAGGCAGTGAAAGTCTGGCTTATCTTGAAAAAACAAGCTGCTAGAGCAATTCTGTTTCTTTGATCCAGGGACAGAGATTTCATAAAGATAGAGCTGGGAGCAGCATGTCTTGCTTTAAGATAAGCTTTGTGTGTTCTTATCCTTAAAAATCTCTGCATCCTTTTTTCTTCTACATTCATCTCCTTAGATGCCACTAACACAGCATATGTACCTGGAGCCTGATTACTTGCCTATTTTACTTCTTCCCTTGAGCTGGATAAACAAACCAACCAGCCCTCAGTTTGAGCTTATTTTTGGACTGACCAGCCCAAGAATAGGTGTACAACAGGGTTCCCTCATAGGGATGCTTATGCCCTTACTCCCGTGTTGGAATAAATAAGACATTATGAACTTGCTATGCGATAACACACCCAGGCAGCTCTGCGTTTTCATAGAAGTCTTTGAACTCACACAGTGTCGTTTACCTCCCCTTCCTGAAGGATAAAGCAGGACGGGTGTCCAATTTTTCCGCATCCTCTGTGCAAATCATGTGGGACCCAGATCCCCAAATCTTCTGTTATTTCCAGAGATCGGACTTCCTGTCTTCCCAGGTTGCTGTTTGTTCTGCAGCCACAAGCGGGCGCTATGATCCAGGTCATTCAGATGCCCAAGTGCTCCCATTCTCTGTGTAGGAGCCAAAAGAGCTAGACCCACCGAGGTGTAGTTCATCTAAGCAGTTTTGGAAGAGGCATTAAAGACAAGACACATGCCCAGAAGTTCAGTGAAGGATGGTAGTTTGAATAAAGCCCAAACTGTCCATGGGCTAAGCTACTCCCTTGCTAATGACTGCATGAACACCTGGACCAAAGGGCTGGGCACCACATCTCCTTTCCAGCCTCATGTCTTACTGAAAGGATTTATTTGGCTTCAGCAGGACTATCCCGAATTCAGACTTCAACCAAGAGCTGAAGAGCTCAACCAAGAGAATTTCTGTTTGTTTGTTTGTTTGTTTGTTTAATATGTCCTAACACCAAAATGAGACTTTTGACTCTTTCTGGTTTTTGACTGAATGATATTTGATCTCTGCCAAAGTGTCAAATTTAATGATTTTCTAATCTGTTTTATCACCCTTCTGATAACATTAGAAAGATCATGACTGTAGCAGTTTCTCTTTAAGGTTCTCCTGCAGATAGAGCTTCACTTTGCTGACTCCATTACTGTAGATAACTACTGCCAGTTCTCTTTAAACTACACCGTCAGAACTGACCCTTCCAGTTACTGCTCTTTTATTTTTATTCATCAGCTCTTAAAACTTTTCTAACTGTGAAGGTGAGAGATGCGATCTACTTGATACTTGGTGAAGGTATGTCTGCATATGCTCAGAATGCAGGATGAGTATAGAACTTTGCTTGGCATTAAACTGTTCAGTCACCTTTAAAGGAACCACAAAAATGATTGAAGGGGAGGGTAAAAGATCTGGACTGATAAAACATGCTGCATTGTGTATATTTCCAATTTCTGCTGTTCAAGATAGTCTCTCAGCTATGTCAGGGTAATCAGCCTCTTTTGGTGCACTTAAGGCCCTGACAAGTTATTGCTAATTTGAAGATAGATATATTATTACTCCTCATTATAAAAATTAAGCTGTTGATGAAGTAGTGAATTTAATCAGTAAATATTCAAAAACCTACAAAACATACAGACTTCTCATTTATTTTTAGTTTTGAACAAATTCAGACTATCTGTGTTGAAGGCACATTATGAAGTCCATGAACAGCCAATATTACCACTGATGTACACGGAAATTGGAATAAATATTAAGCAAGGATTTGTCCTGAAAAAGAAAAATACAGGCATCATAACAGCAATAATAATACTTTGTGTGGCCAAAACTTTGCAAAGCTACAGGTTTGTTTAAGAGTTAATTTGTCCTCATAAAGAACATAGACCCAAAATGGGATTTGGAGTTTACTTCAAACATCCTTCACATTTCAGAGCTGTTTAGACTGGCAGTGGGAAAAGGAAAGGTCGCATTCCCAAATTCAGACTGAAACTCATTTAAACACATAAAAATTTTATTCAGAGCAGAAACAGGGAAAAAAGAAACAAAGTTAGGAACTCTTAACTTTCATGCTGTAGGAGGCTGTTTTATTGATTAGAATTCCTTAATCAGATTTTTCTTCCTCTGAGATTTCTTTCTCAGATTGTTTTCCTATTTACTGTTTGGACTGCAAAGAACCCTCACAGTTAAATCTAAACAAATGAGTCAAGTTTAGCCCACAAGGTATGTCTCTTCAGTCACCACCTGAACTTTAATTTCTCCTTTTTAATTGCCTCATAAACACCTCAGTTCCAACCAATGCAGACAGAAAGATAAGAGTGACACCACAAGCTGGCTACAGACAGCCTACTCGCCACTTAAACCACTGTATGGCCAGAATGGATAGATGCATTTCCATTTGAAAATGTTAATTTGAAGCTTGTTTGGAAGATCCCTGTTTGGGTCTTCTGTAACCAGAGGAAGTACCTGTCAATGTGCATTCACTGCCTGATGATTTAATGAGAGAAATCAATGTGAGGTTCAAACCTTCTCTGGCTGGCAGCACACACACACACTGGGCATGTGTTAGACACTGCTACTACCACTTGGCAGGACAAATTTCTGACAGTATAAGAGCCCTGTTATCTCTCCTTGGCAATATGCACAATAGGAGCCTACTTGCTTGACAGTAAAAGATTGGCCTTAATATAATACTCTTTTCATAGTTTACAAGGCTAGGCTTAATTAAAAGGAGAATTGTGGATGCCCTCCTTTCATTTGGTAGTAAACACAGGCTTCTTCACCCCGTACAAATCTAATGGTGGTAAACTGAGCAAAGTTAGCCACTGGATACTATGCTATTCTTTATGAGTATAGTGCACTATGGAATATACTGCTAGAAGGAAACAGCCGTACTATTCAATAAATACAGTAGTAATTTATGAGACCCTCATTGGGCTGCTCCCACAGTGAGCTGGAAGGCAAGACGGTATCGCTGTCCTGCCGCAAAGTCTCCCTGCGTTCTAAAATAGAGATCTCTCTCCAATTATCACTCCAATCAGACAGCATCTAGTTGGGTGAAGCTTATCTTTACATTCCCTTTTCAAGCAGCAATTGGCAGGTATCAGCTATATAAGAAGCATAAAAAGAATGGAGCAAACCAACATCAGCACCACCAAAAGTAAACTGAGACAGTTCACTTCACCTTCATGGACTCACTCATAATAACCATCGTGCTGTGTTTTCAAACTGTACTCCAAATTGGAAGCCCAAAGAAAGGATCTGCAAAACAAAACATGTTACAGTAAGTACAGACACTACCAAATTGCAACCTCAAATGCCTAGTCAGTGAGTCCCCTTTGTTTTGAACTGCACCTCAGTACATGAAATCACAACAACCTTTTGTTTGGATTGGTGTTTACATTGCAAACACCTGCATGCTCATGCATATTTTTGTATAGAATGCAACATGAGGAAGCACTCATACAGCATCATGGGCTCACATCCATATTTTCATAAGGTTCATATGAAAAAGGAGATCGATAATAAGATATGGAGCTTTCATCAGGAATTGATTTTATGAATTCATCCTGTGTAAGTCATATACAGGCTGAAAGTAATATACAAGCCAGAGCAGTTGGATGGCTTTTGCTGGACTAAATGAAATACATTGGTGATTTCAGTCTCAGTAGAAAGAGCTCTAACTTGATTTACTCGTGACATATCAAGCCTGATGTCCAGCCTCAGCAGCTGGTGTTGACTGGCAAATTTACTTGGCAATATGGACATAAAATCTATTGGATCACTGAGTTATGACCTGTGTTACTTCAGGTCGTCTTGGAAATTTCTTTTTATGTATAAAAAGCTCTACGTTTAAATTAGTTTGCTTTTTGTTTCTTGTTCTGACAGCTACTATTAGAAAAAATTTCCAAAGCCTTGGAAAGCCCTTCCCCCAACTTCCAGACTAAATCCATCTAAAGCTAATTTTTAATCTATTTTTGGAGCTGATATTTTGCTTTACCTAGTTCCTGCCCTTTCTTGGTGCCTAATTGCCTATAGTATTTATGGCGTTCTGAAGTTGTATCTCAGTTTCTGTTTTTCAGGTGCAAGAAGAGAAAGCTTTTTTGATTCCTTCCCCAGATAACAGCCTCAGTGGAGAAATGCAGCGCTGTCAGCAGCTTGCGACATTGGCAAATCACTTGCAAAGAATGAGAAAACTTGTATGACTTCTCACTACCATTCTCCTGCAACAGGAGATTGCTCTGGGGATTAACAGCATACCAGTAGAGTAAATTTAACCCTCTCAACAAACGTACACCTGTTCTGCCAAATATCTTCCTCAAGCACTTTAGGAACAGTGCATCTGATACAAGGTCTATCAAGAAGCATGCCAGTAAGCTTTATATGCACAGGGTTTTTTTTTCAACAGCAATAATGCTGCTTTTCAAAGAATTTGGCAGTGAAGCTACAAGTAGGTTCTTGAGGAAGTTTATTCCTTTGTATCCTTTCCCATCAGATTTTCTCTTCAGGAGGGAGCGACTGGACCATATAAATGCCACAAACGAGAGATGTTAAAACATGAAGCAACACTACAATAAAATGAAGTAACAGGCAGCTGCAGAATCTCCTGGGGCCTAATTCACTTTTTGCATGTGAAATGAAGTGGAATAGCCCAACTAAAGTTCAAAAAATTGCAGTGGCTTAAGACCTATGTGACTGAAATCAAAATCAGGCTCTGAATTTCCACCGGGTCATTCCTGTGCTTCTCTGGTTTTCATGTCTCGGGCAGGAATCTCATGCTGGCTTCCCAGAGCAGCCCTTTTCTAACCTTTGTGGTGATTAAGTAAACAAATGAACAAAAAATAGCATCTTCCAGAATTCTAGCCACTTCCAGAATTTCGTAACCACTGGATTCTGCACGGGAACGAGGGTCTGAGCTGCAAGCTGTCCCTCCTGCTCAAAGAACTGCTTGCTCAGCAGCAGCTGCTTTCATTTTAAGAGATTTTGGCAGTTCCTTGGACAGGCAACAGTGAAATGTCTGCTGTCTGTGGCAGCAGTCATTCATTACTGTATTGCACATTTGTGTCATCCATGGGATGCAGAGGTATTTCTCCCCAGGCAGCACAGAGTTAACTTGCCTCCTGCTCAATGCCTGGGGAATAAGAGCTGGGATGGCAGCCCATAGTAGGAGGGCCTGGACTGAACTCGACAGTGAACAGGAGGGATAACATTTTTGTGTGGGGAAGATGCTTGCCAAGAAATCAAGAGAGAAAGCAACAGTGGGAGAAAGGAAATAACTCATCAGGTGCTTGGGACAGACAACAGCAGTTCTGGGAGCTGGGTATGCATCGAGGTCTTGGATTCATCTTTCTCTACCTAGGTCACTCACCAGGGAGAGAGCAGGAGGAGGAAGGCAGATTCTTTCATAAGCCTGGGAACATTGCCAGCACCTCATGAACATCCAGTTTCCTACAAATACAGGCTAGATGAATACCACTACACCACTTCTAGAGATGAAAAGACTGAGGTTGTGAAGAACTTTTAAACATAGGACTAGTTTTCTATCAGCATGAGGCACAGAGAGGCAGGAATATGTGCATAGGGGCAAAGAAAAGGGAAGCAGCAGCAGCCTCAGCTACCATTGCCCTCAACTGCTGGAGGACCACATGGCAGGACAGAGCCAGGTTAGGTACACAACCCCAGATCTCACAGCAAGGCAATGCTGCAGGCAGGAGGTGAATAACTCAGTCTTCTGTACTCCTGGTCTTGTGCCTGTAAGCAGGAGGCTGTCTTCTTCCTCTATTACAAGAAAGCAGTGGTGCTACACTGGAAAAAAAAAACCCTTGGGTGAGTGATAGGATAGTCCTACTTCAGCTGTGTAAGCGAAACAAAGAGAAAGACAAAGTGAAGGATGAATCAGACCTACCCTCCCAAGACTAGTGCTACCTTGAATTTCTAGACAGGCCTGAACAAACTTTCCCATTATCACACTCGGAAAGCACCTTGAGCCAGATCACATCTTGCTGGCTTAAACACAGCTCCGTGGACCTAAATATCTCAAAATTAATTAATTTGGTATCAGTGCAATTGCAAATGAGAATAAACTAAAGGATGGTCTGGCTTCTGGAAACTGAAGGAAGTGATTACTGAAGAGGGAACGGATTACTTGAACCTTTAATGGAAGGCTGCTGAAAAACAAAGCCCCCTGGCTTTCTATTTCCCAGAAGGAAAATACAGTTGGTAGAAAGAAATGAGGTAAATCACTGCTTCAAAACCTATAATTATTCACTGGATGAGAAGCTACAAAAGGGACAAAAAAGCAACCTTTAGGATGTTTTTCTTTGCTTTTAACCAGCCGTTTGAAAACACTGCAACATGACCAATTCCTCAGAAATGTTTTCCTGACCACAGCGTCTTGCATGCAGACAAACACACAGATTATGCCAGTTCCTGGAAGAATGAACGTCATGAGCTTTTTTTAATACTGGAGCACATGTCTGTTTGTATTGTTGTTTTTCTCTCTTATCTCCCTAATTGGGGGGGATAATCCCCCCCTTTTTGTTATGGTTCCTGGACTCTATTTAAACAAGTACTGTAAGTTATTTTTTTCCCATCTGTTTGTTCTTTTTTTGTTTGTCTCTTCAGAGTTTTTGCCTGTGCAAGTAAAATTGTCCTTCTTAACACTCTCTCTCATGGTGTTTCAGCCTGAACAGCTTCCAACGGGTCACCTTCATCCTACTGTGTTAAACAATTTGCTTATTTGAAAGCAGCTAATTGGTTATCTGCTACCTTCAGAAGTAAACTTTTGAGGGCTGGGCTTTAACCCTTAGTGAGGGCTCCTGTTTCACCACTGTGTATCTGATGAGCAGTTTCCCCAGATAAGAAGAAAGATGAGAATCTGACTTCTGCTGGTTTTTATTACAGTGGTACTGAGTCAAGGCAGTAATTAAGCATGTACTCACATGCCTTTGAAGTTGATGGGATGTATTACCATCTTGAAAATGGAGAGGCTTAAGCAAGGGCTCTCCCAAACTGGAACTTTCTTTATTGCACTCCAGTGCATGCCTGCATTGAGAGGCTTTGGAAATTTCAGGTACCTCAGTTAAAGCTGCAGAGCCAGTGCACGTACAGTAAAGCGCATTAATCTATTCTGCGGATGGTCTCATTGCCATTACATCATTGCAGCTTAATCCGAGCATACCTATGGACAAGCCCTCAAGCTGTGCTTGTGACACAGAACAGGTTTGAATACACTCAGCCTCCTTCTGTAATCCACAATCTAATCTAATGTAGATTAGAACCGAGTGTAATTCAAGTGTTTCTTGCTGAAATTAATTTGGCTGATATAACATTTTATGTGTGCTATGAGCAAAAATCCCCAATGTCAAGAATTCCAAAATCAGGACCAAAGGGATAGATGACTGGTGGGATACATGAAAGACATGGAAATGTTTCAAGATGGGAAAAAAAAAAAAAAAAAAAGAGAGAGAGAGAAGAATTTATGGAAAGGTGATCCCTAACCACAGCACTGTCTGTGAATCTCAGTCCCTCAACAGTGGAAAAGTCTGAATCAAAGTTACAGGAGCAACATTAAACTTGGACTGAAAACTGAAGGAAAGGATGGGGGTGGAATGGTGTAAAAACCTTAAAAATTCATATTGGTAGAGCTAATTACAAGCTAAAACGTCAAGCTGCTTTAAATTAGTTGTGCTATGAGTGCAAACTGCAGTTGTCCTGTTTTAGTGAGTGTGTCCTATTTACTTATTGAAAGACTTCATTGTATAACACATTCTTGTGGAAAAGCAATGAGCAGACAGACTTCCAACAATACTCCTGGCTGTCTGAAAATCTGCTGTGTTCTGTTTCTCTTCACTAAATTCTCTTAAAAGAAATAAATCAAAGCTTAATTAAATCACAAGCATCTCTGATGAGTGTCTCCTTTAATTTCCCTTTTGACACTCTCTCCTGACAGGCTGTGATAATCCACTAGAAACACTTTGTGTTTTCCTCCTTGGGGAAAACAACTACTCTGCTCCAAACATTGCCTTGGCCTAGGATTCAGGAGCTCTGGAAGAGGCTACCAGTGGGAATAGAGGACCCCATGTGGAACTAATTAGTGACATAATGAACACTACAGCAGTTTATGGCCAGGAAGCTCTTAATGACGTGGCAGTAATCTCACAATGACTAATCGAGATTTCCTTCATTTCCCTTTAGCAATTCTAACTGACACATTAATGAAAAAATTCAAACAGAACTGTAAGCACAGTAGAGGTTATCACTTGAAATACCTGGCAGACAACACACTTCTGCTTTCTGGGGTTATAGCACGCAATTCTTCTCTATAAACTCTGGGACTTTGTGACTGAGAAGAGTGGTTACAAACGCCCCACATTGATTTCAGGCGTAACATTTGCTGCGGTGTAATATTTAGCATAACTTTGCGATCATGGAGTGCAGCCCTACCATCAACACAAGGCTGACTGGTGTAACCAAAACCGGGTATGTATTGGTAGGATTGTGTAAGAACAAAGTTATTCTTTCAAAGGTTTATCTTTTAAAGTTACTCTTTTAAAGGTTTATCTGCATATGTGAAGGCAAACTTAAACATACAGTGGATGGATTCAGATCGTTTCCTGCCGCAGCAGTGCAAACCCGATGTTTAGAGCAGCACATGGTGTGTGGGTCTAAGGGTACGTGCAGCCCATGAAGGATGCACAACTCTCTCTCCGGTTGCTCCCCTCACAACACGCTGTCTCCCCGCTCACAACCTTGTTCCAGGGCGCAGCACAGCAGCTTCTGCAGCCCCGAAACGACCCAGGCCCGCCGCAGGCCTCTCACAGACGGGACCTGCGGCTCTCGGCAGCCGGGGGGCAGCGCCGAGGCGGGGCCGGAGCCGCGCACATGTGACCGGCGGCGGCGGTGGGGGCGGCCCCGGTCGCGGTCCTGGTCCTGGTCCCGGTGTCGGAGGCGGCTGTGGCGTGCCGCGGCGGGGCAGTGCGGAGCGGCCGTGGCGGTGGGGGATGCGGAGCGGCCGGGCCCCGGGCAGATGATGGCGATACGCGAGCTGAAAGTGTGTCTGCTTGGAGTGAGTACAGGGGACCGCGGGGGTTGCTTCCCCCCTTTCCTTCCCTTGCCGCCTGGCAGGTCGGGACTGAGGGAGATGAGGTGCTTGCTAAAACGGGAGTGCTTCCAGCCCCTCTCTCTTTTTCCTTCCCAGCGGGAGCCGCGTCTCCCCGTTCCGGGCAGGGGGGCTCGGCCGCGGTGGATTCCTCCACGCCGAGACTTGGCACCCGCACACTGCGGGAGGGGGAAGGGGGGCTTTGGTGGCCTTTTGCGTGTAGGTTTTGCCTTGTTTCTGAACTTTTTAAACGTGAGACGGGTGCAGCGGGTTGCGGGTTGGTGGTGCGAGGGGAGACCCTCCCGCAGCGCTGCGTGGAGAGAGGCCGCCGCCGAGGCGGGTCTCCCGGGCGCAGGAGGCGGTGGTGGTGCCCCGGCGGAGGGTCTCCCTCCGGTGCCGGAGCCCCGAAAGGCGTCCGGGAGGGTTTCGCTGCCCGCAGACCACGCGGCAGGCCTGGCGGTCCGGTCACTCGCAGCGACGGCTTCGCCGAACCCCTACAGCGATGGTGGGACGCGAAAGGGAGGAAAACGGCACCGAAAACGGCGTTTTGGGCGGCTCCCTGTCCCGGGCGCGCTGTGTCACCCGTGTGCTGTGTCGGTGCTTTGTTTAATGACTCACTTGTGTTTATTCAGGGCATCTTTTGCTCGGCTCCTTGTGGGAATGCCCTTTCTGCCGTTGCTTTTTCTTCTTTTCCCCCCGTCCCCTTTTTGTTCGGTTTGACGAGCCCGTGTGCGCGTTTCACATCTGGAGCAGCAATGTGCTTAGCTGTGCAGTTTGGCTCTCCTGCCCCCTCTCTGCCCTGCCCTCTGAGAGTTTAACAGCAAAACTGTGCTCACCGGGTTGCTACAAGCACCGCTGGAGAAGAGAGTCTCCTCTGCTGACAGCTGCTAGCAGAGCATCACTATTCGGTTTCGTTTAGGCTGCCCAGGGAAGTCGTGGGGTCTCCTCTGGAGACGTCCAAAACCTTCCTGGACACATTCCTGTGTAACCTGATCTAGGTGGCCTTGACAGAGGGTTGGACTGGATGATCTCCAGAGGGCCCTGCCAACCCTAACGGTTCTGTGTTTTATCGAGATATATATATATATATATTGTTGTATATATTGACAGGCGGAGAAAGTGGGAGCTGTCTCGAGAAGA
>NDXB01011013.1:216044-235667 GCA_002631895.1 Agapornis roseicollis | reverse complement strand
ATATATATATATATATATTGATGTATATATTGACAGGCTGAGAAAGTTGGAGCTGTTCAGCCTGGAGAAGAGAAGGCAGCATGGAGACCTCCTAGCAGCCTTCCAGTATCTGAAGGGGACCTATAGGGATGCTGGGGAGGGACTCTTCATTAGGGACTGTAGTGACAGGACAAGGGGTGACAGGTTCAAACTTAAACAGAAGAGGTTTAGATTGGATAAGAGGAAGAAATTCTTTCCTGTGAGTGTGGTGAGGCACTGGAATGGGTTGCCCAAGGAAGTTGTGAGTGCTCCATCCCTGGCGGTGTCCAAGGCCAGCTTAGACGAAGCATGTTTTAGTGTGAGGTGCCCCTGCCTATGGCAGAGGGGCTGGAACTAGATGATCTTAAGATCCTTTCCAACCCTAACTATTCTATGATTCTGTGATATATTTATATCTCCATAACTGAATCCCATATGCTGGTATGGAGAATGGTTTATGACCTTTGGCAATGTCTTATACCTCAGTGTGCAGCTCAGAATCAAGCTCGGATAAATCAAACATACCAAATTACCCTGTGTAGGTTAGGCTGCTTTTAGATCCTCATCTCTGTAAGCATTCAGAAAAGCTGCATGAATGAAGGCCTTTTAGAGCCAATTCTCTTTTATGCAGTATCAGTGAGTTGGACATTTAAAAAAAGCCCCAAACAAATACAGACACTCGAGTTCTCTCTTACTGGTGTTGACACTTACCCCAGCAGGAGTGGGTTCGTCGCCTCTGGAGTCAGTGTCAGGATGTGGTACCAGGGCACTGGAGAGTTCAACCCAAAGTGACCATTCCTCCTTTCTCGGATAGAATTCCTGCTGCTGACTTTTAAAATGGCACAGAGACAAAATAAATGTGGTTTATACAAACATGAAGAGTCTGTGGTAGAATATGTGGATGTGTCTTATTTCCCAGCAGAAAATCCTGTAATTTTATAGAGGTGAAGTTGTCTTGTGGGATGATATTCCTCTTGCCCATTACTTACTGATGGTTTGTAACATCAAAATGTACTGAAGGTTTTCCAAGGCAATTGTTTACCTCTTTTAAGACAGGAAAAGAAACCTATAAAGCAGCTCTGTGTTACTAGGAGTATGCAATTACTCTGTAGATTTATTAAAATGACAGGGTGGCAGTGGGAACACTTAGGAAGATACAAGTGCCTGTAGTTATAGATGCCACTAGTTAGTGAGATGTTCTTCCTGTGTTTTAATAGGGTATAATCCTAGAAAAGCATCTACTTTTGATTGTAGACCATCCTACTTACTATTTGTTTTCCTAAAAGAGAGGAATCCTTTAGATGACGAACCCCTTCAGGAAGTTCCGACAGATTCCAGAACAGGGAAACTCCATACCTGTCTCTGTAAACAAGGGCAGATATTAATCTGATCTGCTTGAAAACTAGGTGATAACTCAAAAATATGTTTTCAGGTCTACCAAAAGGAATCTTGGTGGTTGTCTGTTCAGTAGGTCCTGGACCCGGTAGGTTAATCTGTATTGTATCTAGTAGACCCCCTGGTCTGGGCATGTCCAAGTCCCAAGATTACTTCATATGCTTGTTAGAAATAGGGATTAAATCAGTTTGTAAACCTGCGTCCCTCTTCACTTCTGAACAAAGTCCTAGGCTGCCCCTCTAAAAGACAGGAGGATCACTGATAGTCTGTGGCCCTCAGCTGTGCAAAGGGCATGGGCTTGGGCTATTTCTGCTGCCTCGCAATTCCCCAGTGAGGAAAATTTGCAGCTGGCTCAATGTTTTCAAAGCCAGCTTCTCCCACAAGCCCTGTTTGGCTGTAGGGGTCTAGATAGGAAGGTGAGGAGAGACTGATATAGAGAGGCCAGAGCTGTACTCCATGCTGCTGGCCCAATAAACTAGCCCAGTGCTCCACGGTCAGTGTTTAGCCTGCAGCCATTGTGCTAGAGGTGGGGAGTAAGTATCCGCTTCTGAATGTAGCCCTGCATTGCCGTGAGGGAACATGTCCTGTAATTTTTAGTGTAAATCTAACAAAACTGGGATTTGGGTATCTGCGTTTCACTTCCTCCTCCTCCAGAGTATCTTGGGAGTTTTAAAACTCTCTGTAGGTGTGATGGGAGCGATCTGGAGCAGCATGGAGTGGTGTGCAAGGAAGGGATGGTCTTGGGGTTTCTAGATCGTGAAGGTGACACCAGCAAGAGAACCGCAGAGAGGAAACTGGGGCAGGTAAAGGGTAGGTGAGTCAGTTTTGAAGGCAGGCTTTGTTGATGCCACACTTTGTTATTCACAAACTCAAGAATGCTCTGCTCTTTGAGGAGAGGTGGTTCCAGCTAGCAGGAACAGGAACATGGTGGGCTGGCAGGAACAGGATGCCTACCTAATTGTGCAGTGCCTCACAGCCTGAAGTGTAAAAGCCGCGGAGGTGCAATTCTTAATGCTGTCTTGAGTATGCAAGTGGCCTCAAGCCTGCTCCTGAACTGCTTCCACAGTAAATTATTGCTGCTGGGCAGTGAGGATCTGCATGCGGAAGGTGTTAATCTTTGTAAGTGCAAATACTTGAGCACCTGCTCCAAGTCCTGTCTTGTCACCTCAAACTCTTCCTGGTCTCTTGTCCAGCCTGTTGTTCACAGCAGTTCTGCCTATATTAGAGACTGCCTCTTCCTGGGGTTGAGCAGGCTTTAGCTACAGCCCAGTTTATGCAGTGGAATGAAGTGCAGCTTCCATTTGACTGGCATGACGTTTTTGCCCTGAGCAGGCACCCTCCTGAGGCTGTGAAGGAGGCGGGCTGGTGTGTTCCTGAGCCATGCTTCAGTGCTGAGATGTATCTGGCTGCCAGGTTTCCTAATCTGGCTGTGGCTGCTGAGTGCCATGTGCCTTGGCTCTCGACATTGTCTTTATGTGGGCTGGAGGAGTGATTTACAGCTCTCTGCCAAGTCCTGACATAACTCTGTGTGGCAGCCGCAGGAGGGATTGCCAGGTTTGGGACTGAGGCAAAGTTTCTTGTCTTTGTCACTTCCTGAGGAAACTTTGACAGCCCTTCAGTGAGGCTTTGGGAGGTGGCCGGCTAACTACTGTCTAAAGTGACCTCCATTACTCTTTTCCTTGTGTTTTTGTTTATTACATTTTTATGCTGTGACTGTTCATCACAGGACCAAAGCAGTTAGGAAAGGAAGAGGCCTAGAAGTCATCCCTTGACCTTAAAGCTCCTCTTCTAACTTTCCTGACATGTTTGTTTTGTTTGTTCCTTAAAAACTCACACGGGGTTGTGTCTCAGAGCTTAGCTGCTCTTACTGTGGAAAGTTTTTCCCAAACATAGTGCCTACAGCCTCTTTGCTCGAGACTTCATTCTTTTCACCCCATTTGTGTTTCTGTTTTCTTGCTCGTAAGAAGTCACTTGCTGCCATGCGTTCTGCTAGTGTGTAGTCTGAAGCTGGTAAGCTGATGTTTGTATAAGGAGTGTGACATTTCCTCTGTGGAGGAGAAGGTTTCCTCAGGTGTTTCTCCATAACTGAATCCCATTTGCTGGTATGGAGAATGGTTTATGACCTACTGAAGACGGTAACACTACATAGGTGCAGAAGCTGCGCATGCATCAATGCTGCAGTGCTGTAGCCTAAAACAAGAGGGGCCATAGTAGTGCAGACATTGAAGGTGGTCCCAAAAAGAAAATTAGACTGGTCAGCCTTTCCATCAGAGGAGCCCTCATCTGTGTCTTTTCCATAGCCACTTACTTCTTTGCATTGTGGTGAAACACCAAATCATGTGTAAAACTGGACAATGATTTTTTAGTCCCCAGGGAACTGAGAAGCAGACAGCCAGACACTTGGTTAGCATGACTACATATGCCGCATTTCCTTGAGAAATTATGTTCTTCCTTGGTGAAGAATGCTCTGATGTTTGCACTTAATTTGTGCACATAGCATTTGCATTCTACATTGCCCTGCTTTGCCATTCAAAAGAACAGTCTATCAGGATACTCATGGGGACTGGGACTGGTGATTTTGCTTGGTTTGGTTTCTTTTGGAAAAATACTGCATAAAAATCCAGTTACATACCAAGTGAGAAATGCCTTTTCTCTTGTACCACTAAATAAGTGTGTTCAGAAGCTTAAACTAGCCTTTTGCTATTAACTTATAAAATATTTAAATGGCAACAATCAGATTTTTGCAATGTAGACATTAAATGTGTAGGCAAACAAATTCTCATAATTTAATAGGATTCAGGGTTTCATAATTGACCTTGGCCTTGCTGCTTTCCTGCCGTATCAGCAAAACTTTTCTATTTACTCATATCTTCCCTGAAGTTTTAGGTGGGATTGCTTAGAAAAGCAAATAGGCTGGGTCATCACCAGAGCATCTTTCTAGGAAAAGATGAGAGCGGAGGCCACATTCTGCTTTCGTTTCCAGCAGCACAACCAAACTGGCTTTCTGAAACATCCAAAGGCAGGACTTGAAGCAGGTTTTACTTTCAGTAGCTGCAAAGCCTCTGAAGAGGAAGCTTGTTGCTACAAATCAGCTGGACAGCAAAAGAATACCCCATAGTTGGTGGCTGTTGCTGCACATGATCAGCTCTGATCCACTGATAATGACCTCTCAGCTCCCATCTGCTGCTGAATGACACCATGCTGTGACTATTATCGAGAAATCATTTGCAGGCTGTGGTTATACTGTCTCTCAAATTGTATTTATTTTGGTTTTGCTTATAATGTTACCAATTTGGGGTTTTCTTTAGGTTTCCCCAAGCCATTGCTTCAGTCCCTCTGTTTGATTTCTTGGTATTGGCTGAAAAATTGCAAAACTTCTTCGTTTACAGTAATTCTGAGGGAAAAAAGAAATTCTTTCTACCAAAATAAGGAAGTTAAATTGGTAATAAACTTTCTTTTTTAATACACGGATGAATGCAGTTTTAGCCCTACTCTGTGAAGTAGTGCTGAGGCAGACTCTGTGAAAGAGCCAGGAGCTGCATGCAAGAAATGTGCAGGGAAAAGGAAAACCCTCTCATCAGCCAATTCCTTTTAACTAGCATAAGTCAAGCCATATTAAGAGGCCACCTTTTATTCACTTTTAAAGTATGTTTTCCAAGATCCTGGTTGATGGTATAACTTGTTTCTAAGGCACTGATTTGCCTTATTGATAGGGTATGTTGCAATTGCAGTGCAGTTTAAGGGAGTGGCAAAGTAGGCATTAACTGAGCTGCTCATGGGCTGCCTCTGAACTTGCAGGGCTTTTGCGTAGGGGAGTGTATATAAATTACAGTACTAGTAAGTTTTGCTAGCATTGGGTTGTGTCTGAGCTGGGGTATATGGTTGCTGTGAGTGTACAGGTAGGATGGACATACTCTGTCTAAAACTGAGTCTCAAGCAACTCCTTGTTGAGAGAAGCATTCCCAGGGAGGCTGGAGCCACAGCTCTGCTTTGGTTGCTTTTACCTGTCTTTAGCCTCTTGTGCTGTTCCTTCTTACAAATGCCATTTGCCTCCAGAGACTGTTGTTGATCATATATTTCCTGGTTGTGTTCCTCTTTGGATGAGATCGGGGCAGGCACCATGCTCTTCATTTCCTATGCTTTGGTTTTGAGGGGGAAGACAGAGGAGTGAGTTGAAGTGGAACACAGCTGGCTTTAGCAGGTCTGCTGTGTTAATTCCACTTTCCCCTTGGGAAGCAGACTGCGGAGAGCAGAGCAGCTTGTTTCTCCTCAGCTTCAGTGTAGCATCACCTTCCTGGCTGTGGCTGCTCTGGTGTCCCTGGAGCTTTCTGCAGGGGTGGTGTGAGGACAAAGGTGGGAACAGCTTGTCCTTGGGTAGTGCAGGCAGGGAAAGGAGGGCTTGCCATTTCCTGTCTCCCCTGGAGTTTTTTGCACTCGTGAGCTTTCCCTGAAGGAAACCTTAAGGTCACTATGAGCTTAGTGTTCATCCTGGCCTTTTCCTTCTACTTGATATAGCCTGGTATTTCTAAATGCTTAAGGTGCGAACCTTTACAGCAGATTTAAGCTGGTTTGCTTTTCCCCCTTCACTTCCTTTGGACAACGGGCTATGTTATAAAATATATATTAAAAAAGAACCCTAGCTCCATCCAGTGCTAATCATACTGATGGGTTAGATCATCTCATACTTTTTTGGCTCCTTGTCAGGGCTTGTTGTGCCCCCACTACCTTATGTTTACAGCTCAGGAGCAGTTCATGTGAATATAACTCTGCAGCCCCTCACCAGAAGGTGCGCGAGAGCTGCCATGGGGCACACACCGCTGAACTAAATGAGCATAAAAGATGGGTTTATTCACATAGGTGTTTTTCTTCTCTCTGCCTTACTTGTAGGAGTTGAATAATGGCATAAGGGTCGAGGTGAAAGGACGTATTTTAAAGTCCATCTCAGCTTAACTTGTAATATACCAGGAGGGGACATGTTTCAGTTTTCTGCTGAAACATCTTACACAACCTTCCTGTGAACACTCGCAGATTTGAACACCACTGTGCGAAGACAAATCCAAGCTTTAGAAAGCTGCCCGTGGAGGTGGATGGGAGGCCAGCTTGGAGCAGAGCCTTGTCTAAGCAAATGCCAGTGGTTTGATTTACAGTCTCCAGCCTCGCGGGACTGCTCTTGAAAGCTGAACAACAGGCAGTGGAACAAATGCTTTGTATTTTTGCCTGGCTATTTTTAACCATAAATGCTGGTTAGTGTGTGGTTTTTATATTTCTTGGAGGAGCTGGTAGAGCAGTTACGGTTTTGCACTTCTTGTTTTGGACAGAGTATGTTCCTATTTGGGCAACATGTGGAAGTACATGTGCCTGAAATCCAGCTACTAAATACTTTGTGTCCCCGAGTTATTGTTTCCTCCTCTGTCAGCAGAGCGACAGGATGCTGCAGACGTCATCGGGTGTCCTGGTTGGACGGGTCAGCCTCTGCCACACACAACTGCAGGGGAATAGAAAAAACTTGTAAGGGCAATCTTACATTAAAATAATAAACATCAGCCTTTTGCAGGGGCTCACGTACAGGAACTTTTTGAAGCAAATTTTCCTTTACTTTAAAGCCTGTTTACAGAGCCAAAGTGAGTTATAAGTGTTTCTTAAAGTGGGGTTAACTTTGAAAAAGTTATTTTTTTGTCCCATTTAATTCTGCAGCAAGCAAATCTTAATAAGTATTGATAGGATCTAATGGTTCATCAGCAAAGCTGTGCTTCTGAGCAGTGTGATGTGTCTGATGTAATTTTCACATCCTCCTATGCTCACTGGTGGCCTGTGCAGTACAGTGGCCACCAGATTAGCTTTAACCTTTTCTGGCTGATGCTTGTCATCAGCAGTTGGTATCTTGTCTCCAGGATTGTGTGTTCTCCAGATGTGCCCATGTGTTGCTTCAGAGGCAGAAGAGGAATCCTTAGGTATTTCGTCAATATCTGGTGTGTGCCAACCCAGAGAAGCTGTAGTAGGGATCCCTGGGCTTCCCAAAGACTGAGGTGAAAAGCACCCCAGAGAGGACTCCCTTGAATATGTTATTTGATATGAAGGCTCAACTTGGCCCTTGGGATGTGAATTCATTTTTAACTACTTGATTTAAGGGGGATAAAATATGTTATCACTGCGGTTAGTAACTGAGGAATTAGAAGCATATTAACAACTTAAAAATTTGAGGTGTTTGCCCATGTGCAGTCCCAATTTAATCTCAAGCAGCTTCTGCTGCCTGTGGAAGCAAATACTGTGTTTATTTGCTTAAGACAGTCTTTGTTAATTTAAGAGAAAACCTCTCAGTAACTGGCACACACCACTACTAGCCTGTAAGGGCATGCTTACACTTTGTAGCTGGATAAATCTGGTGGTTGGTTAATTCCTGGAGGGATTTGGGAAATGAGAAAGAACAGATTCTCTTTATAGAATAGGAAGCCCATTATCCTGGCTTCCTTGGTTGCCCAGGGAAGTTGTGAATCCTTCATCCCTGGCAGTGTTCAAGGCCCGCTTGGACAGAGCCTTGCGTGACATGGTTTAGTGTGAGGTGTCCCTGCCTATGGCAGGGGGGTTGGAACTAGATGATCCTTTCCAACCCTGATTCTGTAATCTTATTTTTTTTTTCCCCTTACTGTACTAAATATGTCTATTTTAAGAGTCACAAAATCAACACTTTCAATGTATCTTGTTAAAGCTGATATGAACAGGGAGCTTTCCACCACATTTAGGCCAGAAGTCCTTCATATGGTGCATAACCCATTCTGACTTCAGCCTTTGCAGTACCATGCAGTCTTGCTTTTAGGCTATTCCGTTCTTGAGTGTGCTACAAACATGTTTTTTCTTACCCTATCCCTTAAGTCAGCATTTTTCATTTTTTGGATGATTTCACTGTTGTGAAAAATTCAAGGAAATCTGTACTTCATTTTTGTCTTAGTTTGCCTGAATGTCAGTGAAGGAATTGAACATTCTCCCCTACATTTAATGTCTTCAACTCCAGCAGCAGAGTGTAGCTTGTGTGAATAGTCTTTTGCCAGGCAATTGTTCTGTCCTTTGATAGTTATTTTTCTCCCCCTTGGATATTTTGCTTTATATTTTTTATCTGCAGAGTGTGCTTGGAAAGAATAAATGCATGTTTGGGCATTATACAGACACTTGAAGCACATTTTATGTGACAAAAATGGCAGCTGTATAAACCCAGGTAACACAAATGATGATTTAAGATTATGTTGTTGAAGCCCTAATTTGGGTAGCATCCTTAAGCACGTTTGATTCTAAGCATTGGAGTAATCCCTCTTCAGCAGTGTATCAGGGTACATCGTTCAGCCTTTGCTGAATGGGCTGAATTGAATCCCAGGCTTAAAGTTCAGTGCATACTTTAATACAGAGCTGAATACAGGTGCTGTGTGGAGGACAGAGAGAAAAAGTTGATGTAAATTAGGTATTTCAGATAACACAACTCTGGAGCAATTCCCGACATTTAATATTAAAAGCAGATAAGTAGCTCATTTTTACCTCTTATTGATTTTCAGCATCTTTGCTGAAAGAGGGTAGACTCTTTGGAGATGTTGCTTTATTTGACCAGGTATTCTTAAGCTGATCCAGAGTTTTGTGGCCAGGTTTCCCATCTCCTTTTGGCTGGTGTGGAGAAAAGTGGAGAGCAAACCTTTGGCACTTGTATTCTGTAAGTCCAAATGTTTGAAGTCTGTCTGAAGGACAGTGGTAATCCTGCAGCCTAAAAAGCTTGTCGGGAATAGTTCTAAGTGATGACCAGTATTAAAAGGAATGTAAAAGTCTGCATAGAGGAGGTTTGGAGGAACAAAGGCATAAAGAAAGACTAACAGAGCAGGAGGAAGTAGAGGACCAAACCAGAGACCAAGGGAAAGCATTGGGGGAGTGTTGTGGGGGACTGAGGAACACAGAGGGAGGGAATGAGGAACACAGAAGGTAAAGTTGGAGCAGGAACAAGGGGCAGAGAAGCTGAGAATAAGGAAGCAGGAAATCGTACAGAGCAAAACAATGAAGGGAGTATAATAAATACAAAATAATACGGTGTGGTGAAAACCCCTGCCACCTCTCCCTCAGGTTTAGCCTCCAGTTTCCTTTTTTCTTCTTTTAAAGCTATAACTTTGTCTTAATGAGCATTGGTTCATTTATGTTTCAAAGTGCTTTTGTCCAGCTGAACCTGCAGAATTGTTTATATTGCACTGTGTCACAGGTCTGATGTCCAAAATCCCTGTGCCTGTCGTTCTGCTGTGTCTGGGGTCTGTGGGAGCTTTAGACTCAGTCCTATGCTATCCTAAACATTCAGGCTGTGACTGACATACTGAAGTATGTCCTGAGGGCAACTCCTCTGTACCTTTGGAAAGATCAAATCCACTCTTCAACCCCCAACTATTCTTGTCCCGTGAAGAGATGTCCTTAAATGTACTAAACCTTATGGTTTAGCATTCCAATTGAAATGCTCCCAGTGTGTTTTCAGTTAAGATTTGTCAAGTCCATACACTTTTGACCATTTCTGGTTTCCAATTTCTGAGTGAAGATGAGAAGAACTGGCCAGGTGAATAAAATCTTTCTTCTCTGAGTCAGTTTTAAGTTGGATATTTATGTCCTGGTTATTCTTGTGGTGGAGAGATGAAGTTGCCTTAACAATAGCAACGAAACCCATTTTGGCTCATTTTAAAGGACTTTCTGTAAAAAGCTGAATTTTGTGGCACAAGTTTAGGAGTTGCTAGGTTTAATTCTCAGTGAAATCGATGGGAGCTGAACACATTCAAGAAATCAACTGCTTAAGGAAGACAGTCTTGTGCTGATAATGTCTTCCATTTATGAGCCTATGTGGTGCAGATAGCTTTATTGTCATTAAGTTCACAACAGTACACAGTAAATCCACAGATAAAACCCTCAGCCCTGTGTTTTATTACACTGTGCTTGCTGTTATCTTTTCTGTTTCCTTGCATGGTGACAGGGGAAAGCACCAGGCAAGTTTTTATATTATGCTTTTTAAAATAAGTGTTGATGTTTACTGAATTAGGGAAAACTTCAGATTCAGACAATAGGTGAACATGAAATCACTATTAATCTAAGTTAATCAAGCATAATGGTTTAGTGAAAGACTTGTTAACACAGATTTAGGTTTACCCAAACCTCTGGCTGTCTCTTGCTAATCCTGTGTATTGATTCAGGAAATTAAATCCCCCAGCTTCAAGGGTTTTAGACCTCTCCTTGATGTCCTTTAGTGTCTATAGAGAGGTACATTATCTACATATACATGTTATTTACATTTAATTATAGGTAACGAATAATGGCAAATTCCAGTAAATCTCAACTCACCTCCTTCCCCTGTGCCCCAGAAGGAACGTGTTTTAATGCTGGCCAGCCTTTAGACTGGATAAGGGAGAGACTACCTGAGACCTGTCAGCGATCGTTTGCAGACTGCTGATTTTACAGGTTGTTGTGTCAGCTAAAATCAGCTGAGCAGAGGTTTTGGCAATAAAACCAGGAACAAAATCCTTAGCCCCTGTCCCACCTTTGTGGTGTTTCTTGTACCCCTCAAGGTGGCCAGTATCTGGCTGCCTTTGGCCAATGGAGAGGCAAGGAAGGGTATTTTTGGCTCTGCCTTTTGGTAGGTGACATGCCCTGTACTAGGGCTCTGCTGATTTGGAGCAAAGATCTGGGGCCATGAGGCTGGTTCCTATTTCTCAGGGGAAATGGCTTTATATAGCTGCACGCTGAAACTCTGCCTCCTTCCTCTCTGTTGCCCATTGCTGCAAAAGAGAAGGGATCAGGCTTTTTATTTTTTCTCCAGGACTGACGTTTTCGACTGGTGTTTCAGTTGGCACTCATACTCTGTGTGGCTGTTTTCTTCCTCTTTGGGATGAAATGCAGTAATAAGTTGCAGGTGAGGTAGTTCAAATCGGGGAGGGAATGTCTGAACATTGAATTGTGTTGCTTACTGAGCTTGGACAGGCAGATCTGAAGGTAATTCAGCCTTTTAACAAATTTTCCAGGCAGCCAGTGGACAGTTTTTATATTACTGAAATGGAAAACTGAACAAGAGCCATTTCCTCAAATGCTGTATCTAGTTGTTGTGAATATCTTTAATTGCGTAAGACCCACTACCTTCACTTGATTAAAGTACTTTGTTTGGATTTGTAGGCAATCTGAAATACGAAACTGTAATGTTGGGATTCTCAGTTCCAGACTGGCTGGAAGATTTTTAGTATCTTCTATGTGGGGACAGGTAAATGACACTAACAAGCCATGTATTTTGAAATTATGGCCCCTAATGATAGGGCTTGTCAGTGGAAGAGGCAGGTTGTTGGAGTATGAGCAGAAGCTTGTGTCAAGCAGCAGTTCAGATCAAAGGTTATCTCCTCCTCGTATTTTTTGTCATAATGTTAAGAGCTTCAGCTGCTGCAAATACATGTGGGGGAGGTTCCCTTAGGAAAAGAATTTGGTTTGGAAAGAATAACACAAATTGTTATCCCATTTTTTTTGCTGCCAAACTGTACTCAAAACCAACATTTGTCAGGATGCTGTTGCCTAGCATGTTTACTGAACTGTGGTAAAAGCCTCCGGTTATTTATGAATGCAGTCTGAAAATTGAATTTAGTCTCTCTGATCCCTGCCTTGCACAATGATGATGGATGATATCAAACCCGGTTGGTATGCTGGTGTGTGCCCATATGGCCAATAGAGATAACAGCCTCTACAATCAATACTTGTTATCATTGACAATGTGAGCTAGAGCAACCTGTAGGTTACTTCCTTACACTTACACTTATCCTTTACTTAATTTTTCAAGTTCAGGGCCAGTTATCAGGATTCCTAAGCAGATGCTATTCACACAGATTTTTAATGTACTTTCAATAGGAATTTATCTGTGGGAAGAGTAGTACACTGAGTGGATTTTTGTAACTGCATGTCCATCTTGAGATAGGGAGGAGGATGGCAGCCTGCAGATGTCAAGCGGTCTCCCCAGTTTGTCCAGAAAAGAAACTCTGACCATTTGAGTTGCCAAAATCAGGTATTGCTGTCACTAAAATGACATAGGTATTAATGTATGACTTACAATTTGTCTTTGTTTGCCTTTGCTTTATTTTCTCCCTGTTGATGTTTCACATGCTGAAGAGATGTTTTAAGGTTGTTCTTGGTTCCTCTTTTGCTGGCAGGGGGATAATATGTGGCTACCACCACTGTGGCACCATAGCAGGAATTTTCCCATGGTAAACCAAGGCTCTTGTTTCTCCTCCTCACCTGAGAAATGAAGTGGTGAACATGGGAGTGATCATATTTAAGTGTCTGTGATGGTGCTCAGGTGGGAAATCAGTGAGCCAGGAAGAGGGAGAGCTCATTAAAGTGAACTAGGGTGGTGGGAGTGAAGAGGTAGAAGGGCATACTATGGACTGTAAGATAATATGCTTCCTTATTATGGGGCATGTATGACAGGGTAGGTTTTCCTGCTGTTCTGTGTTATGCCTTGATCAGGAGGATCCTGTGATTCAGGGATCAATAGAAGGCAATTAGAGGCATTTCTTGTTGGATAGTAGCGACTATATGGAGTCCCTCAGCTATGGGTTTCATTTTGGTATGAGCCCAAGATATCTCTATGTGGTGTACAACATAGTTGATGCTGTGCAGGTTTGGATGTTGGGTGTGGTCTTGGGTTGTTTTTCCTTTTTCCCCTTTCATTTCATTCCTGGCTCATTAAACCAGTGATTTATGTATGGGTTATGGGCATCCCTATGCAGCTGCCGCTGCTACATTCACACCACACTATCTGTCACACAGGCCTCACAAGGTGGTAACAGCAGTGGGAGATGCCTCTTGTTTCCAAACGGGAAACAGTTCAGACACTCTTCTGTCCGTCTCACTCTGTCCCACCTGTCTAGTTCCTCTCTCCGTCCTTACCCAGGCTGTTGGTTCCCTATTTAGCCAGTGCTCCTTCCTCTTTTCCTCCTGTCCTGCTATGGCGAAGTTGACCGTTTCCTTCTTCCTTAGTAGCAGGAGTCACCAGGTGGTGCTGTTTCCCAATTAAATGCCCTCCCTTGCATTGCAGCACAGTCCAGTAAAATGGTTTTATGGTGTTTCGTGATGGAGCTTTCTTTGGTCTGTCAGGGGACGTGCATCTTGCCGTGTGTTCAGTCTTGAGTCATTTTCTGAAGCAAAGGTGCTCCCTGTGACTTAATCAGCCACTGCTTTGTTCAACACTGAGGTCTCCAGAGGGGTGGACTGCTTCTGCACAGCTTGTGAGTACAGTTCTACTCAAAAGCTGCTTTACTGTAATATAAAGCATGAGCAAGGATATCTTCAGGCTTTGCACTGTTGGGGTGCCCCCTTTCCAGCAGGAGGGTTTTTTGCTTATTCATTGGCATGTGCTGCTACTCCAAAGGAGATACGTGTGTGTCTTCTTGTTTTGCCTTTCATCATCTCATCTTCTTAGTCAGCTGGATTGTATGCCACCTTATTTGCAGCTGCTTTTTATAGATGTCATGCTCTTACTTGGAATTGCTGAGGCAGTTCAAAGCAAGGAGTTCAGCATCTTGAGCAAATAGCCAGTGTCCCCGAAAGCCACAATTTGAGATGAAGGAATGCAAATAAACACAAGTTCCCGTATTCCTTTTCACCAGGCTAAGCAAGTCTTCCTCCACTATATGCTGTCAAGGGCATAAGAAATTAATTGAGATTCTGTTTTCTTATTTAAATTTCAAATCCTCCATTTCTCTTAGCAGTTCAGTTACTGTTCTGAATTTGATAACTTACGTGAAGAGGGGGATGAAATGTGTAAGAAATGACAGAGAACTAGCTGGAAATTTGATGTGGGGAAGAAGTCTCTAACTATTAATAAAGATTGAAGGCTGTTATCTTTGCCATCCATACTGTTACTACTGTGGTGGTGTGGTTAGCTTGTACTCTGTACAATAAGATGCTGTGATTAAGCATAGATACCTAAATTAGAGTATGGGTTTGGGGTTTTTTTTGATCGAAGCACATGAGCTTTAAAAATTGCTAGGTTGGACATTCCAGAGGTTAGTAGGCTGCAGTTGCTTTGTTGTCATTATTTTTTAATATATTCCACAGAGTTGCTGTTCCTGATTCATGTTGCAGAGAAAGGAACTGAGCTAGCTGGAGTACTGACCCACAGGCTATGCATTCTCCATAAATCGCATTTCTATTTTGCTTTATGGTTTGTTTTATTTATTTACATTCTATTGGAGTTATTTTAAAGAATAGCTTTAAAAGAAGTTTCTTGGATCTCCCTTTCCCGCTGCAGCCCCCTGTCTCATAAATAAAGATCACTTTATATTCCCATGCCAACTTTACATGTGCAAGAGCTAGCAGCTTATGGAAGAGCAGCACAGTTTGTAAGCACTGGATGAGTAAATGCACAGCGGCAACATGGGCCGCTATGTGATTTCTTGGCTAGTAGATAGTTTAACTGACTGGTAATCTTGCCACCCACTGCTCCTGCAGTGTAAAATAAGGATTTGTTCCTTACTGCTGATCTAATGCTGTAACAGTTTCTATCTCTTAAAACACTTAAACAGTTCTTTGTCGCTGTACTGTCTGAACGTTTTACAGCTATCACCAATTTAAATCCCCGTAATGCTGTTAGAAGGTAAAATCAAGTAATTGTTATTTTCATGTAACAGGTGGTGAGCTGAGAGTGACAGCCACAAATTCCTGTGCCAAATGCAGTCCTTGGAGCAGTAGGAGGAAGGATTTTATTCCAGTATAACAGGGCTACCTGTCTCTGTGAACAAGAGGTGCACTTCTTCTGTGTAGAGGGAATTAGAGTTAATCTAACTGTAATGTGCACCTGAGGAAAAGGCTTCTTCTGTAGAAGATTTGTGCTGCTCAACACCAGCATTGGCCTGAAATTACACTAGCAATTTGAAATGATGTGTAGGGTTTTTTACTTGGGAGAATTGGCACAAACCATATTAACTTCATGGAAGTCATACACTGACTGACTTAAAAGATAACCATTATTACCACATCTCATGAGTTTAAAGACGGGCATGCAATGAACAGAATTGCAGACTGGGACGTTCTTGTAAGGTTCACGCACTGACAGGTGACTGAAAGAACTGTGGTGGTCCCTACTGCAGAAGCGAGGTGCTGCAGAATAATCCTCCCCCTCAAAACATGGCTGCATTAAGGTCTGTGCTGGGAGCTGTGGAAACTCCGTTTCAGTGTTCAGTGGGAGAATTGCTGTTCATTTGGCAAGTACTCCTAACACAGGAAGGTGCCTGGTTGCACATTCACACTCCTGGGGGCCAGCTCTGCTCCCAGTTCTTCCCTTTCAAAACTTTGCTTTGCAGCCGAGTGCCATTAGCAGAAGTTCCTTGTCAATCACTGGTGGTATAAGGCCTCATCTGATGCCATTTGGAGTTCTTGCTGTAAAGTACATTATCAAGCTTGGTAATGACTAAAGTCAAACAATGAAAGTGATGGTGATGGGGGACAACAGATCTTTTCTATGGGAGAACCTGTCAGGGAGCTAAAAAATTGTGCTGATGCTTTGTGAAGCATGGGTGCCCCCTGGGACAGTTCTGTAGTTCTGGAAGGGGGATCCCAGCAAATCAATGGGCAAAAGATCTTCTCTGAGAATTATGTTGCTCACAGAGGAAACAATCTAGTTCTCATTAGACAGGGTTGTAATGAAAACTGGAATTTACAGAAATAATTGGTGTCCCGAATGAGATGTGTAGTCTTTTGACTGTGGATGTGAGGTTCTTCAGCCTGCTTTCCACCAGGCTGAAGCCTTAGGCAGTTTTGTGTTGGTCAGTAAGCCACTGTGTAAGTCTAAGAACTGCTCTCACATCTTTATCTGTATGCTTATGCAGTGGTGGGATATGCTTGCTGGATATGTCTTGCAGATGGAAAAACTGAATACAGCAAGAAGCTATTTGCACTTCTTCCTAGACACTATTCTGTGGTGCATGGCTGCATGTTTGCTGGGACAGACCTGACGCTTGGCAGATTCATTTCAGTCCCAGGGGTGTCTCTGAACCCGGATCTCATCAAAGGTGTTGCTCCTTACAGTGTTTTCAGACAAGTGAGTAATACCCAAATACAGGGAGGGACAACGGATGTGTTTAAGGCTAGCAAAAAGTTTATTTGGCAGAGTAATGCTTGGATTAAAATACTGCCCATGGAAACTGTGATCAGCAGTCTGTTGTGCATAACTCTTCCTTGTATGTTCATACAGTTGATAAAAATCCAAAGCCAGTTTCAGATGCTCTTCAAGCTGCAGCCTTCCAGAGCAGCTGTAACTGGATTAGTAAGACATGGAAAGTATTGCAATGCTGCCTGCATCTAATCATCTGAGTAATGATTAAAATGTTAATGGCAGGCATCGGGGTCTAAAGAAGGCTGTGAATTGCAAAGCTTTGTTTTGTTGTCCATTTCATTGCTTTTTTTACTTCCATTGGAATTTAAAAGCCATAATCCTGTACTCTTGCCTTACCACATCATGTGCCTCTGGGTTAAGGACTGGCATCTCCAAAGGCATTGAAGATGCAGGTTGGATGTCTCAGTAGTGCATGCCAGACCTTGCCTTAGGAGTGATGTGCATCCGAAATACCAGTTCATCTGAGATCCGAGCTTGACAAGAGCTGAGCATACATTTCTGCAAAAGCCCAGTGGTACTTCACAGTGCAGGCCTAGCAATTTGTTTGATGATAGCTAATAAAATGCTAACCATCTAGCAGTGCTGTGATGTGATTATGCTGCTGTGAATTTTCATATTCCATCAAAGTCCTGCTGAGAATAATGGGAACGGGCCAGGGGGATTCAGCTGTAAATCAAAACTAAAGCGTGGCCAATTCTGACAGTGGAAAGAATGGCTATTTTAATGTGCAGAAGTTGAACTGCCAAGTCAAAACCAGCTGTGCTTTACAGAGCTACTAGAGTGAAAGGTTTCTCTGCATTTGCAGTTTTTGTAGGATCTGTTGATTATTTTTCTTCCCCTAAGTTTAAACCATGCCTTTGTACCTCAGATTTGCTTGGCCAGTTACAGAGGTTTTCAGTGCATGTTTTTGCTATGTAATGTACCAAATACACTGATGATAAAGGACACTTTTTCTCCTTTTTGGCACCTTCATACCAATTCACATGTTTTAATCTGTACATCTTAATTATTCCAACAGTGAATGTTCTACACTGAGCAAGGCAAGGACCTCTCCTTCCTCTCTGCTTTAGCACTGACAGGAGTCAAATTGATGGAACAAAGAAGAGAATTTAACTTGGGAAATCTTGACCATAAACTGGCTCCTCTGTTATTTTTCAGTTAGTAATGAACCAGTCAACAGATTTGTCTGGTGGCATGAGTATGTGACAGGGAGCCAGGAATTGCTGCTTCTATTAATAATCAGGGGCAGCCAGCTTCCTCTCTGAGCAGATCCTCTTCCAGGAGAGTGGGACAGCCTTTTGACTGTACCTTGTTCTGTGTGTTTGATCAAGCCTTTTTCTTTTCCTTCCACCCCTCAAATGTTTCTGAAAGATGACACAAGACAGCATTATGTCACTGGAATGTTCAGAGAAGATGGTTAGTTTGCCAAATGTGACCATAGTTGTTTCTGGTGTGTGCGCTTGCTGCACCTCTGGATGCTAGTCTGTTGTGAGAAAGCTTCAAAACTGCTTGCCGGTAGGCTTCAGCATTGCCTTCTGTTTGGAACCTGGGTTTCCATTGGTGTGAGCAGCAGTTCAGCTGTTATGCTTGATGAAGAAGCTGTGCCAAGAGAGACTGCCCTGGGGTTACACTACATCAGCCCTGATGGCATTGGTCACACTCTTGAAACCATCATGATCAGGGATCCTCAGAGGAAGGGCTGAGCTGCCAAATGCTCATGATGCTTTGAAGCTAGGGTGGGTTAGTAGGTCAGATTTGGGGGATCCCCAGCGCAATAGGGCTCTGAGGGGCAGATACACTCCCCCTGTGAGGTGTGGGAGAGTCCTACTGAGTTCTGTGGAAGCCATGTGAGCTGTGGGGTCAGTTTCTTGCTTATGCAGAAGGATAAAGACTTGTCACTATCAAATGCTTCTTGTATTATTGTTGAAATAAAGTCTGCTTTACCTGTGGTTTTTTAAGCACTTCGTATTAATACCCTCCAGGTTGCTAGGGCATGATCGTTCTTCTGATGTGTAAGACTAATGCATGTTAAACCCAGACAGTTTTAATGAGACTTCTGCTTGTAGATCATGTCTCAATGAATCTTGGTTATTAGAAGCAATGCTTTCGAGAGACAGACACTTTCAATTTGGAAAAATCTATACAAATTGAAATTTATCTAAGCTGATGGGGAAAAATCCTGTCTTTCTGAAGGAGCCATGTGTTGGATCCCTATTTTATAGAGATCAGTTCTCCGTTACTTCTCAATGCAGATTTTTGTGGCACCCATCTCCAGGGTATCTCAAGCCTCTTTTAGATCTGAAATGGGAAGTTAGTCATGAGACCTGTGGTGGTTACAAGCCAGATGTTCTTTTATTTTTTTCTTACTTTGCAAGTGGGAGGACAGAAGGGAGAACCAAGTATGCCCCATTCTTATGTGAATGTGCCATTTCCTCGTGTGAAGTACTGTCTAGAATTCCTGTTTTATTTACATCTTCAAAATCCTAGAATTGTAAAAGGATTTTTGCATGTTTTTTTCCCAATTCTGTATATATTAAAAATGCCCTATGTGTTAACACAGCACAGAAAGATTCTGTGTAGTCAAGAATGAAAAAGCTCTTGCAGCAGTGTGCATAATTATAGGGCTGCTGTTTAGTCATCAGTCACGATATGTGTGGAATATTTTGTGAATTCATCATTTATTCTGTTTCAGATGTAAACAGTTTAGTTTGTTCAGCACAATAGGGCTTGACCCATCTGAGTCTATTAAAAGTTATTATAATATTAAGGCTAAAGACTAGCATCCTAATCAGGGATGTGTTTACAGGGTAGTATAGTTCCCTTCAATTTGGGAGAGTGCTTGGAGGACTGGGTCTTGTGGCTGTGCAGAGATATAAATGAGACATCCAGATTTAAATTAAAGAGCTAAATTTTTGTGCAGTAGTTTTTCTGTCACAATAAATGCATCTGAAACAATGAACAGAGGAATATACCGACTGCCTACTTGTAATGGAAAAATGGTTTTCTTTTTTGATATATTGCTTGGACTGAACTTCTGCTTTTTTTTTTTTTTTCCCTTTTTT